>PVIY010006279.1:0-88689 GCA_004026745.1 Myrmecophaga tridactyla
TGAAGCATGGCATAAGAAACCTAGGGAACATCAACTAGAAATGGATTATTTGGCCCCGTCTCTCAAGGTACTCTCTCACTCTCATGATCCGGTAATATCAAATATCAAATGTGCTGCCTTTTCTCTCACACTCAATCCTCAGAAGGTATCACTAACTGATTTAGCATCTTTTTAGATAGGGTACCAATGGCATCAGAATCCTTTCCCACAGAGTGTCCCAGGCAGCCATTCCCGATTCATTAGAGTAGACATATTAGATGAAACTTACATGGTATCTCTATATCAGACCAAGAACCATGATCAAATAGACTTGTTTCATTTTCCCTTTCCCTTCCCTACAACTAGCATCGGTGAAGTGTTTCTTCCCCTCCATGGGGACCCCCTATTCGCAGTCTTGAGCACCAAACCCTGAAAATGGAAGAACTGAATGGCCTACTGGCACACACTATCATCTTCTAATGCTAGAAGAGTTTGTTTTCATAAAAGCCAGTTTTATTTTTAGTCCTACTCACTTTAGTCACCATGACCAAAATTATATAAACTTTCTAAATAGACTAAATATTCTAAAAATACAGTAAAATACCAGCCTCCACTTGAACCAAGTCACAATATGGGTGTCTGGCCTAAACCCACAAAATGAGAACATGATGGGAAGGTCATTTATCAAACTACAGTGACCATAACATGCTCCCATCACTTTATCAAAAACAAATGTGACCAAATGGCTCTCACTTAAAGAGATCAGATTAGCATTGGGAAATCATTTCTTCTCTGCATATATATATATATGTGACCATAGTTTTTAAATTTAGTAATTATATGAATTGTCTTTTGAACATTTTTTCATAACTTGGAAAATGGTGGAACTTTTTCCACCTTTGTAACTACATTTTCAGAACCTCCTTTGAAGAAATAGAAGTCAGGAGCTGTGGAAAAAGAATTTGTTTCAACTGATATGTAATAATTACAATGTGGCCTTGGGGATTTTGAATCCTAAATGAGCAATCTCAATCTTAGGAAGAACTGTGAAGACAATTGTATCGAACATTATGATATAGATACAGTTTGACTACTAACTCCCCACCTGCAAATATAGCCCCATAAAGCCCCTTTCCCTAAGTATTTCAGGTCGATTCATGAGCTCATGAATATGCCTTTTAAGCTGCCAGGCCTGGCTACTGTCGCTTTTTTTTCACTTTTCCTCCCCTAGCTAAGGCTAATGGCTCTACTGATGTTTCTGAATTACCAAATCATCTCTGGTAAATGTCTTCTCTTTCCCACTTGCTACTAAGCTTTATACCTACTACACTGTCAGTATTTACTTTAAAATCTTTCAGTAAGACAAAATGGTGTGTGTATGTGTAACCTATCTTCAGTCTTCAACCTAGAATAATTAGTTATATTTGAGGTTTTCCAACCCTCGATTCACATTCATGGATGGGTTAGTTAGTTCTTGAGAGACTCTAGTAGGTGTTCACTGTCCAGAGGCCAACACAAAAGTGCTTTAAATTGCAAGCTCTATCTCTCTCCCAATGTACACGCTGTTTAGCTGCTGGAAATTAAGTTTTCATTGGTGAAATGAGTGGTGATCAAGATGTGTTCTTGGCTAGGAAGATTAGTGTGGGCACCTCGACCCTGTCATAAATAGGATATAAGAATCCAGTGAGCTTAATATCCTAACGCTTTTGGAGTAAATAAAGCCTTAGGACTGGAACTCCACACCCCACCACAATCCCTCCCCTCCACAGACACAATTTAGAAGATTGTGTCACTTTATCTGAATGAAAAACAAATGACCCTGCTGCTAAAATATTTGTTTCATTTCCCTTCAGATAAATATTTAAACCAAGGTGTTCTCAGAGTAGGAACTTCAAGGAGCTTTGAGGAACAGATTAGACTGTATTTGTGCCTGCATTCTGATAAATGCATGCGTGAAAAATTCAGTTGGAGATTTATTTTATTATAACATCACTGTGAGTTTTGGGAAAAAAAATCATAGATCCCTCCCACCATTAGCTGTTAAAGGCTACTGGTATATATCAAAATAACCAGCAATCGGCTTAGAGCAGTTCTTGGCAACATCTATTTGACCAGGAAAATTTAAATGAGCGCCAACCTCCATTGATAGCATGGGTGTGGGGAGAAAAATGTACGTAAATATAGCCTTTTTAAAATAACAACTGGCAATATCTGGATGTAAGAGCACCAGAATATATAAAAGGATATATACATGTATAAATATAATTTTCATTGCAGCATTGTTTGAAATGACAAAAATAATGTGTACAATGAATGCCTGCCAAGTGGGAATGGTTTAATAAATTGTGCATGGAACACTATACAATACTTGTAACTATTTTAAAAAATAATTAAGATAGGCAAACTGACTTAAGGGGATTCTAAAATGTGTTGAATGAGAAAAATGGCAACTAGATAAGCATGTTTAATATTCCATTTTAACGTCAAGCAATGACAAAGTGTGGGTGGTATGTATGTGTGTGTATGTAAAATTAAAAAAGGATACATAATTTGGGATGTGGAAGAGGAAAAGGGAGTGTGGAGTTGGGTAGGGATGTGAGGTAGGCAAAAAACAAAGTTTGGAAAAAGACTATTAAAGGGCATCTATAGTATGATAGCATTTGTGTGCAATTATATGAGTATAGGTATGTTCACAGAAATTAGAACAAGTTGAATCTATAGTTACTGAGTTATAGGGATGACTATTATGTAGAAAACAGTTAAGTACAGAATAATGTGAATTTTATATAAACCAGGCCTCTATGCAGGTGTAAGAATGTCTGTATGTACAAAAATAAGGGCCTGGAAATATTCACCCTGGACCACCAGGGGCTTGCCTTGGGGTAAGCTGGGGAAGGGTGAGGTCAAGGGATTTGGGTTGCTGGAGCGTGATTGTTAACTTTGCCCTTTTAAAATTGTATCATGTTGTTTCACTCATTACAGTGCAAATATGTTCCTTTTGAAATTTGAAAAGAAGCAAATCATGTGAATTATAGATTCTGAATATTTGAACATGTTTCTTATTAATTCTTTAAATAAAAAGTGCTTCTTAAAGATACTTGAATAAATTTTTATCAAAATGATTATTTAAAACCATTAAAGCTTCAGTAAGTTCACTGATGTACTGAATCCTTATTGGGAATCCTTGGTTTAGCTCCTAATCCTAGCAGCGGGTGCTCAGTTAACACAAATGTAATACTGAAATCCTTAAGCAATTATTTAACTAAAGCTTTCAAAGTAAAATCATTATTATGTTGCTTGTCTTTTATGCACTCCATTTACACAGTGCTTAGACTAGATATCGGGGCTATACTTCTGGTTTTTGCAATCTGACTCACTACAGCTATCAAAAAATCGCACTTTAATAATTTGTTACTTTATTCTAAGCATTATGCCTATACCTAGGTTTGTCTGTGTTTTTTTTTTTTTTTGCTAAAATTTATATTAAATTCATCCCTTTTCAGTGTACTGTGGTCACAAGAAGCAGAAGGCAAATTGAGATTCAACATGCATTATATTGGCAGGTTTTTAAAAAAAAAAAATTTTTTTTTAGCTCTTTTAATAGGTGTGTAGTCATTTCCCACTGATATTTTACACATAGAACTATACTACAAAACTCTTATACAATAGGTGGAATCTGTAGAAACAGATTAAGGTTATATCGTTTGCCTGTGGTCAACCAGACCTGGTTTGGATTTTTAAAGGGTATTTGGATTCATGCATGAGCTGCTGTGTCCAGGACATGCCTCTGTCATCAGGGGCATTCCGTAGAGCATGTTATTACTCAGTGCGAATGGGGCATGGGAGAGATTTCCTGATTATTTCTTTAGTTCCAGAAGGTGATCAATCTCCCAAAACTTTTAGAAACATTTTGTGGTGGTTATCTTTGGATAGTGGGACTACAGAAAATATGAAAAAATAGAAAATGGAGTAAGAATGTCATCCAAATTCTCTTTAGTGAGCACATAAATTTAAATTGTGGTTGATAGCAGGTGAGAAAAAAATTTTTGAGAAATAATTTCAATAGTAAGCAATTTAAATCTGTAAAATTATTGAGTTAAATTTCCTGATATGTTTTGTATGAAGTAATGACGAAATAGTAAAATCATTTTTGCTTTTTTATAGTATAAAATGCAGATGAAATAAGAAAATATGAACAATGTTCCAATTCACTATCTTTGTTTCCCCAAGTCTTGTTGAATTAGCAGAATCTTTCTACTGAAAACTAGCATTATTAATCATAAATTGACTTCTAAGGAATTCATTTGATGGGAGGTGGGGTGGAAGGGAAATGAAATAAAACCTGTGTAGGGGTTTTTTTACTGTTATTTTTGGTTCTTTTAATTTTGACTAAGGTTATAGTTCAGTTTGGGAAAATAGGAAGGAGTAGAGAAATGGGGTTGTGTGATTTAAGGATAAATAACTGAGGAATATGGTCCCAGTGAGACCTACAGGTGTTTTTTTTTCTTTAATGTTTCTCCCTACACATATGTATTTCTATATCAATACATACATATACACAGAGGCAGATAAGTGATATGTATATCATAGGGAATTTTGTTGACAATGTTTTTGTTTGTTTGCTTGTTTTGGGGAGGGGGTGCATGGGTTGGGTATCAAAACCTGGGTCTCGCACATGGCAGGTGAGATATCTACCACTGAAGTACCTGTGCATCCCAACAGGTAGGGTTTAAATGGTGGGTCTGAGGAGACATGAAGTGAAAGCTAGTCCATTTTTGTTGTGTTTCAGTATTTTTGTTTTTTTAATCTAAGGTTGCATTTGTCTGTATTTATCCTTCTAGAAGAATACAGTAACTACTCTTTATTTCAGAGTTCTAGTGTGTACGCATATATGTGTACGTATGTAATTTGTAAAACTTGCAAGCCATAAGTTTTAATGAACTTAGAAAAAGCATACCAATTTCTATCTGACCGTAGCATCAATGTTTATCTACCACTCCCATAACTAACTTCAAATGTCTGACTACAAGCTATGGGTGAGGCTTTGCTTACCTTACGGTGCTGCCTGTAACTTAATTGTTTGACCATGTTAATGCCACTGGCTCTGTGAATTGAATCAGTAGGGAGAAAAAAAAGTGTGAACGTTAGAATCCACTTTAGGCATTTAAGCTAACTCCAAAATTTATAACATTCACATACATTCCAATCTCAAATATTTTTCTTCCTCAGGTCCATCAAATTACGAGTTAACTAGTAATTGTAGTTGATTGAATAACTCAACAGAACAAAAACGTATAATCATTTGCTTAATATGCAATTATGTTTGGGGAATTTCACCTAAATATTTTTGTCATGAAAAGTATGTATATTAACACTATTGAACATTAATCATCTGCCACTTTTTAAATACTATGAAATATCAAGTCAACTATAAATTCCATAAATTTTAAAGAGCTTAATCTAATTGTACCAAGAATTACTTCACAGGAAGATATTCAGAGCTAATTTCTTTGTATTGCAAGGAAAATGTAAATTGCAACCATGTTTTCAATAGGTTCAAATATCAGAAGTTTATTTTGTATCTCAAGGGAACATAATTATTTTTTAAAAGCCAATTCATTGTTCTAGATCCCAGAGTTATGAACCTTCAATATGCTAGAAAAGACTGAAAGAATTCCCACAAATAGTTAACCACAATCACCGGTGAAATACAAAATCAGTACATTCTAGATAAGTGGTTTCATTCAATTGCATAATTAATTGAGATACTTTGGTCTCTTCACTCTCTGTCTCTATGTCTCTAGCTCTATCTGATGATGGAGTAACTATTCATAAATAGATAAAGACAGAGAAATAGAGAAACGAGGGAAATAATATTAATATAATCTTAGTATTCATTATACTTCATCAATAAGTATTTAAGATTATTGATTGGTCATTGCAATCACTATGTGTAAATCAGTGTTCGATTAGTGGGTTTTCAGGTTGTCAATTTCTACCTGTTTTCTTTGGTAAAGTTTAAGCACTGTACACTATCAATCCACCTTCTATATAATATTTCATTACTGTATTATGGTTGCCTTAAGGATATCATATTTTCTAAGTAAACAATCATATTAAAATATATCTGATAATAAAATATATAAACATTTAGATATAGTTATCATAAGAGGTAGATGTAGGGCAGCTGCTGTGGTTCAGCAGGTAGAGCTCCGACCTTCCGTGCTGGAGGTCTGGAGTTTGATCCCTGGTGCCTCCTGCCCATATGCAAATTAAAAAAAAAAAAAAAAAAGAGGTAGATGTATATTTGACCTAAAGCTCACCTATAAAACACCCTATCTTGCAATATTTTTCTCTTTGTCCACAAAGCAAAGGAACTTTTTAAGGACCTGAGTTTTTGGCTAAGTGGATGGAAGCATTTCTCCGGAGATGCCTGATTTATGGTAATAAGCCTATGACCAATTCATTAAATATTCAGCAAAAGACCACAAGACAGTTACCCATGCCCAAGAAAACACAGTGTAATGATAGTAAGAAGAAAAATGTAGAGAAGAAAGAAAATGAAACGAGCTTATCTAGAAATAATAAATGACTTTACTGAAGTGGATTGTACCTCAAACTATTGTAAGGGCACTATTAAAATGATCACATATGATGGTAGCCTTCTTTCCAAAGTTAGTGAATACAGTTGATGAATTTTCATCAAGCTCTTCATAATAATTGTAGTATAAAAACTTTTCTCTTCTTTCTGTATTCCATGCTCTAGACTTATATATATCATGATTTACTTTTCAGTGATTGGGGTTGCCACTGTAAATTCATTATTTTATCATCAATTACATTTTTCAGTATAAAATAATTTTGTGTGGTTTGGAAAAGAAAACATTTATTTTAATATAAATCATTAGGGGGTTAAAATTAAACTGGGGGGGTGCACAGATTGTTCACTGGGAGAATTCTCATCTGTCATGCAGTAAACCTGGGTTCTATTCCTGGCCAATGCACACACACACAAAAAAAATCAACAAATGGTGCTGTGATAATCGGATATTCACATGGAAAAAGAATGAAATGTGACCCCCACCTCACAGCATACAAAAAAAAAATTAAACTGGGAGAGAGCTTCTGTTTTATAAATACAATGAAATAATTAATAAAATAACAGTGATTTTAACATTCCTTTTACATCACAGGCCCCTTTTAAAATCAAAATCTGATGAAATATCCAGCCTTCCTGGGGAAAAAAATGCATTTTAAAATTAAAATTTTTTATGCACGTTGTCTGCATTCTTGTATTTTGACACCAAAGTTTAAAAACCTTTAAAGTAGAAGTTGGGACCAAGTTAAGGAACACATGCATGCCAGCAACAGAGGTCTCTGCAAAATGATGTTTATTATTGTAAGATGGAGCCAGAATTTAGCTCATATTCCTAGCAGTCAGAGAGATAAATGAAAAGCTTAGAGCTTAGTTGGTGACTCTCATCAAGAAACTGAAGCATAGCACTTGGTGAAAACAAAGCTTTGTGTAGCAATGAATTATAAATAATTTCCCCCAGGGACTGTTTAGTAAACTTTACTTTGGAAACTCTTTGTAATGTCAAATGCTATAGTAAAATTTAATGTAATTTCTTCTTTGACTACTTAAGAAAATAAGATACAATAAGACAACTAGGAAACAGTCCATTGGTTCTCTGACTCAAAGAATATGCATTCAACTCATCCACTTGTCATTAACATCTATCCTAACTAACTTCTCTAAAGTTTCACTTCTTACCCAAAGTTGGGCTTTTGATAGGTACAGTTCCAACATCAGTCCTCTAGGAATTAGGAAGATAGGTAAAGAAGATACAACACATGTATAATAAGAGTTCACAGAGAGAAAAAACAAAGCAATAAAAACAAAGAGACACATAAAAAATCTATAATTTAAAAAACTTTTCCTAAAATAAAAAATATGAAAGTACATATTAAAAAACACACTACATGCCTGAGAATATAGAGCTAAGCCACTGAGAAAAGTTAAATGAAATTGTTGGTCTTTAAAGAACAGGTATTTTGGGAATCTGGAAAAAAAATTTATATCACCTATAACTGATAGAAAATAAGATTGTCTATAGAGTTTTCAATAGCATCATTTTATACCTCTGGAATGAGCCAGAAAATATAATCTGAGCCACATATTTTATATCCACATAAACTGATTTTCAAGCATAAATTCAAAATCCTAACATCCCACGAGTCCATCCTGAGTATTTTACTAGAGAACAAGCTTCATGTAAATAAAATAACTTGAGATACAGCAATATAAGGACTGGTGGTGAGCATAAGCAAATAGTTCATTGTAGCATTATGAATAAATTATGGTAATAAGGGTAATATATAGTATGTAGTAGCTTTATGTGCCAGTCCTGTGTTGATGTCTCCCTGTACGGGTAAAGGGTGGACAGGGTAAAGGAACAGTAATAGAAACTATACCTCTTTTGAATATACCTTCTTTGATAGATGTGATTTGGAAACCATGCAAGTATTTTGAAAATCTTTTTTAAATTTTAAAAAAACTATCCCTAAAAATCGAAATAAAAATGAGATAAATAAATCTAGATGGGTGTCTAGTTCCTGGCATAACCACAAAGAAAAGAACTAGCAAGCACTGTTAAAACACAGTTTGACTGTACATTGCTAATGGAATATATGCTAAGGACAAAATATGCAGCAAACAAATTTTAAACAGTTTTCATTAACATGTTTTAGGTGGTAGTGTCAGTTTTGTTATTCAAAAAATGTTGTGTGTATAATATCTAATTCTGTGATATTATAATCCCAATGTCCTTCATGAGCAAGATGCTTGGCAAGAGAGAAAGGGAAAACAGATGTAAGAAAAAAGACATTAAGTAAAAACTTTTTGTCCTGAATTTGAAGTGTCACTATAATTTGAAAATTTTACTGTTTAAAAAATTATTTTTAGGGTTCATTTCCTGGAGCCTGCCCATGCAAATATATATATATATATTTTTTTAATTGTTCCACTATAAACGTGTAGAAATAATGCCCACCCATTCCCCACCAAAGGTAGCAATGAGTACATAAGTACCCAGATTTTTATGTTGAAAACAAATTTCCACAGCTCATCAGAGAAATGGATAATTCCAGGTCTGGGGAAGGAAATAATATATTAGTTCATCTTTGAAACTCTTGTCATAACAGATAGAAAGGAAGCTATCAAAGGCTTTGTGTCAAAAGGATGGGGGATAATTTTTTTTTAATCATAAGACTATACAATACAAGCATAATAGTGCAATTATAATAATATTCTTTCATCAGTTATAACAAATGTACCACACTAAGGCAAGTTGTTAATAATAGGTGGTGGGTATATGAGAACTCTGTATTTTCTGCATGATTTTTCTGTAAACTTACAACTTCTTTAAATATATATACATACATTTATATATATAATTATAAATATATTTATATATTACATATATGTGTGACTTGGGAATTCACTTGAAAAGACTGTCAAAGATGAGGCAATATGGTCAATGAGGATAAAAACTGAAAAAGATTAAAACACATCAAATAATTTTAAACCCATGAGTTCACTACGATACTTAAAAAAATAATTGATTGTCCCTTGAAAGATATTAGGGAACCAACTAATTATTTTGAAACCTTGTAATCAAGACAATCACTGGGTAACCAAATTAAGTGTAAAATTTTCTTTATTGAGCTATTTCAGCAAATCAAATAATAAATCAGAATATCACCATTTTGCAACACATATTAAATTAGTGAACCTAGGCATTGAGCATCAATGACCTGCTAATATCACACACACAAAAATAACCAAATATTATATGCCTACTTATGGAATAACAACACACTTCTTTGAAGGAGTCTTGTCAGAAAAATCGAACCTGAATCTGACCAGTCGTCTAGACCCAGTCACTAACTTATAGAAAATACAGAGAACAGATGAACATGTTTACACTATGGGAAAGCCATCAGCAAAATCTTACAGGACAAACAATCGAGTTTGCTAAGCATATAAACTGCCATGGGAGGAAAATATTTGCAGGGAAGGGATAGTAATAGGTGAAAAGAGACTGAAAAGATTATACACACACACCCATAAACACACATACCAATCACTCCATGTAGGCCTTATTTTAATCTTGATTCAAATAAACCATTAAAAAATTATTGCATTAAAGATACAATTGAAATTTGAACACACTATTTGACAGTATTCAGCAATTATTAATTTTTAATACACTCATGGTACAGTGGGTATCTTAAAAAGAAAGTAAATCCTTTTCTTTAAGAGTTACAAACTGATGTGGGTAAGGATATACATGAAATAAGTCGTTGACACTGAATAATGGCACATAGGGGCTTAGTATGCTCTCTTTTTATCTATTGTGAAACCTTCAAAACTAAAAATTTAAAATAACAGCAGACATTTGATGGGTTTGTTTGCATGGTATTGCCTTGATGGCACTTCAAGAGATGTTATTTTCTCCATTACGAGATTTTTTTTTAACTCCCTTTGTGTCTGCAAAAAAGCACTCAGTGCTCATGTAAGATCAGCAAGGGTTAAAGAGGACCCACAACTAACATCTGGGGAGCATTAGCTATATTAAGGACAAGCCAGCATGAAAAGGTAACCGGAAGAAGCAGCTGAGTGTGCTCTGGTCAAGTCTTGAGGTCATCTGAATTAAAGGATTGCGGTTTCCAGTCCAGCAAGGGACATACATCATTTCAGCGCTTTGTTTCAAACCCCGGCACAAGAGTTCCTTTGGTTTGGAATTTGCCCAAAACTAAGTAGAAGACTTCTTTATTCTCCATAAGTAGTTTTAAATATTTAGTATCACAACATGTTTCAGGAAAAACACACAGAATTTATATTTATGGTAAAAAAAAGTTTAATGTCTTTTGGGTTTTTCTATGTTGCAAAAGTTCCCATTGACCGTATCGGTGAATATAATGGTAAAATCTTAGTTTGATGATCCTGTTAGTCAACCTCCGGTATTTATTAGGTGGCATCCCTGAGAAAATTCCAAGAATGATTATATAGGTATTTTAGTTTCAAGAAAAGTGGACTTCGAAGGCAAACAGAAATTGTTAAAAATCTTGATTCTGCTATTTCTCAGCTTGTTGGGTTGAACACTCTCTGTACTTTGTGTGTTAGTTAGGGTTCTCTAGAGAAACAGAACCAATAGAAGAGATCTGTAAATATGAGATTTATAAAGGTGTCTCGTAATGGTGGGAATAGAAGAGTTCGAAATCCATAGGGCAGGCTGTGAAACTGGTAGCTCCGAAGAAGGGTCTGGACGAATTCCACAGGAGACGCTCGCTGGCTGAAGAAGCTGTGAAAAAGTCTCTCTTCTTCTTTAAAAGCCTTCAGTTGATTGGATTATCTCACTGTGGGAGATGTGCCTTAGTAAAAGTTGACACCACAACTTAACCATCACACTTTGGTTCCTACATTTTCAAAACCCACATAGAATTCTACTGAGGGTTAAAGATGATGCTGAAAGTACCTAGAACCCACAGTATGATGCAATATGCTGAAATGTCGTTTGCAGATCTGCTTTCCTTTGGTCCACAACTCTGCCACTTGCCTTTGAATAAAGCAATTTTACTAGGCATCTTTCTCCTTTCATAGATACCCCTACTCTGTGTTCTCCTAGGCTACCTGGAACAAGTTAACAATTACAAATTATTCTCTTATGATAAAACATTTTCTATTAAAAGTTTAAGGCTATCTGTATAACAATGTATCATAGGCCCCAAGTGTTGGTTTTAATTTTCTAATACCTCGATACCCTAACTAATAATGAGAGGAATGCAAACATAAGTGCAATGGATTATGCTACTAGAGGAAATACAGCTTTGTCTTAGTCCTGATGGTCACAGAATACTGAATATCCCCACTTTCCAGCCACTTATAGTTCAAGCTAATGATGTGGGAGCTAGCTGCTCTTCTTGGTCTCTTGCATTTTACAGTTGAAAACAGAAGTGAATAATTAAGTTGTGTAAAACACATTGATGTAAACTTCATGCACAGAATCTTATACCATGCTTGTAGTCAGCCATATTTGGACTGCTTCCTAACTTCATTATTGCTAGGTAGTAAAAAGAAAAATTATTTTTTAATTAGAAGTTCTGAATTAAATTCTTTTTGTGATCTTCTATTTAATACCTGGGCAAAAATTTCCCTAAACTTTAATCTTCTTACTTGTTAATTGTCCTCACCTCATAGCATTGCTCTGAGTTGACTATAATGCATTAAATACATGGCTGGTCTCTCTCAAAAACAAAAACACACATGTAGAAGGTTTTGTAGTTCTGAAACAGTACATCTTCCCATCCCATTCTCATTGCATTAAAAGACATGAACGTTTAGGGAAAGAGACCTTTTCAATTTTCTCCCATCATGTAATTCAGGGAGTGGTTGTAAATATTCTTGTTCATATTGAGTAGAAAATATTGAAAGAAAACAAGAGGAATAGGAAGAAGTCAGACTGCACAGATTAGGCAGGGAGAGAGAGTGTATAAAGAAGAGGCATCCATTCCATATATAGAGTACAAATCACTTTTCTACCAGGTAATAAAATAAGCCTTTTTCACTTTTACAAGAAAAGCTAAGGCTACAAGGGGTTACCAGCAACCCATCTGGCATTTAATGTAAGGACAGAGGTTGCAAAAGTCAGATATCTGTCTGATAGTTTAGGCAATGTTAGAAGGGCCACGAGACCTCTCTACCAGCTCTCCTACCTCCATTCCATACAGTCTAAAGGCTAGGGCACTGAGAAATACTGTACTTTTTATTGTATACCACGTGTTCATTATATAAGCAGTCCAGGTTCATTACAGAAGAGCTAGAAGTAGAAGAGAAAAAAATCAAACAAAAAAGTGCTGCTTAAAAAAGCATCACTCAGAAATATCTGCCATTATTACATATTCATATATATCTATCCAGATTTTACATGATCCTATGCATAATATATTTTTTTCAAAAAATTGATCAGACATGTTCTATAGCTTGTTTTCCTCACTTGTTACTTTCTTGTGAATATTTTCAATGGTATTTAGTATAGATCTCCATTAAAGTTTGTAAGACTAATAATACTCTGTTATATGGAGGACTCATGTGCTTAACCAATTCTCTGTTGCAACTTTGTTGGTTTTTCTCCTCTAATGAATATGTATCATGAATATATAAATTTATACTAAGGAAATATGATGAGTGAAAATTCAAAGAAGTGGAATCTCAGAATGTTTTAAATTCCCCTCCATAACTCTCCCAGTTTGTGCCCCTTAAAAATATTTACTTCATTCTCTTTTCATGTCAGACTTTCATATTAGGTTCTTACCTGTGTTGATGACATGGCATACTTATGAGAAAGACCACAGAAATTTGATGGCAATAGTTTTGTTTTGTTTTGTTTATGTCCATCTCCCTTGGACCAGATTTTGGACAGTTGAGAAAAGTATTTCCTTCCACGTCCAACCTGGCTGTTGGTGACTAAGGTAAAAGTGAGGACAGGCATGTGGTCTAGAATGATGACCCCCCTACCATAATTTGAAGCCATTCTGTGTTTGAGGGCTTGAATCCACATGACTAAATATCTTGGAAAGCTTTTGAACAGCCAAACCTTTAATTCAGAAATAGCAAAGTTCTTAATAAAGTCAAGGCCACTAAACTCTGTAGCCCTTTTCAACTGTGAATATAAAAATCGGATTTATCAAATATTGCACAGGATGTTTGGCTTGTTTATCTTAAATTCCATGAAGGACACAGACTTGTTAAACTTCATTATCTTCCAACTTTCTATTTCTACTCTACTGAAGTCAGCCATTTCCCATGAAAAAAAAAAAACAAAATTAAATTTTCTTATTTCAAATTCAGAATCCAGTTACATTTCCAGTTTCAATGATTACGCATAAAAATATTTTGTTTGGTGACCAGAGCTCTGTAATTTTTAGTGACTAACTATAAGGAGAATATTTTCAAAGAAATAAACTCTACTCAGTATCTATGTAGCTTATACATGCGGATGTACCCAGGGCCCCACTCTATGAGTGGTCTCACCTAATTTAGGAGATTCCATGCACCGGAGGAGTCAGCTTGCAGCCCAAATGGAAATGAGGTCAGCCTTCCCAACGGATTGCCCTCATGTGCATCTCTGCACATGGCTTGGATTTGTCTGTATTTGATTGAAGCGAGTAGTACCAACCCTGGAAAGAGGAGAATAGATTAAGATTTGAATCACAGAGTATAGAAAAATATTAGGATACAGAAGATTGGGACAGTAACAGAGTAGAAACACACATGGACCAACTGATGTCAATTTAATTGCAATCAAGGATCTGGAACCTGAACAACCACCTAGATAAACAGTATTCTTTATGAAATAATGCCTTCACCAGGTCTGCCCTGTCTTACTATTCCACCCCTAAGCTTATGAAAAGTTTGACAGGCCATTTGTTGACCATTTCCTAGTTATATTAAAATCAGTTTACATTTGCCTCTCATACATAGGGGTCATAGCAGATAAAGAGTAGAGAGAGGAAAGCATGATATACATATGTATATATGTGTGTTATGTGTGTGTGTGTGTGTGTGTATACTCCTGCAAGCAACAAGCCCCTTTCCAATCTTGGTTTGACAGAAGAGTGGTAAGCAGCTGGGGGCATGGTTAGACATAGTTAGCTTGACTATGGGAGTTTATGGGGGCATAGATGCTTATACTAACCAGGCAGGAGTTTAGTCAGGTCAGGTCAGTATCTGAGCAGCACTTACAGCAGACAGTCACAAATCACATTGCTGTTGACAAAGATCCCACCTCTAACTTGGCAGATAAGCAACAGCTCAGGTCATAGAAAAGGTCAGAATAGATTTGATATGTAATCTGGGTAGGTATGCTTGGAGCAGGGGGGAACTGTCTCAGCGCAGGCAATGTCACAAGACCCAGAGCTGAGGACCCCCGGCGATCAACCTTTACCAAGTACAAGTTGAACTCATTAGTTGCAGGGACAGCGGTGGGGAAATCCCAGTTAGTCATGGTACTGGAAATTGTAACCTCTATAATTTGGTGCGTTGACATCACCCTAAAATATGCCACTAGTATAGAGAATTCCAGTTCTGTAATTTGTACAAACACCTCGTTGGCCCTTGGAAGGCGATAGTTACGGGGCTAAAAAGGCAGAAGCATTAAGCAAGTTAGAGCATAGGAGTGGGGGTGAGGGGAAGGAATTTGACATTGACAACCAATCCATGGCAGTGCACCTATATAATGTACTAGAGTACCAAACTTAATCAGGATCCTATATGCCTTCACTCAGCCCTGATGTCAATGTGAGGATCAGGCTTTATGCTGAGGTCACCATCTGCTGGCATGAAGTGGGTTCAGTAGATACTGGAAGTCAATCTACTATTTTCCCATGAAAATACAGGTGAATAAGAAAAGTGGAGGCAGCCCCATAGGGGCTTACAGGGACCAAAATTGATGTTCCCACATAAGTTGGGAATAGATCTTGTACTTGCATTGTAGCTAGTACTAGGGTGGGTGAGCCTTATTACATAGTAGGAATGGACACAACATAGCACAGCAGAAGTCTTTTTTAGGGACCTCTAGGGAGTCACAACACATCATAGCAGAAGGGCAAAGTGGAGCCCGATAGTTTAAAAATCCAATGAGAGGGGTTTGATTCCCGGTGCCTGCCCATTCAAAAAAAAAAAAAAAAAAACCCAATAAGAGTGGCTATAGGAACATAAAGAAACATCAGCTTTTGACTTAGTGAGAAAGTGACACCTATTTGCCATATTAATTCTCCCTATAACAGTGTCCTCAATGGTGGTGTTAGAATCATCCAAGGGCATTTTGGAAAATTTAGGAGGCTTTTTTTTTTTCGTCACAGTGATTATGAAACACTACCGACATACAGTGAGGGGTCAGGGATACAAGAGATCCTGCAGTCAGATAATTGTCCTGCCTCCTGCACAACTTCTAAATGGTCTCATCGGATATTACATAGATGAAAAAATCTATCTCTACTTTCTGAACCTAGAGCAGAACTTCAAAAAAAAAGTATTTTTTGTGCAGTTTTAATATATACTGAATCTTCTAGTAATGTAATGCAAAACTCAAAAAAAAACTGTATTTGTTTTGGAATTTATTCTAAGAAATCACTCAGAAAATTCATCGCATTAGGGGGGTGTCACCTACACAAAACACCTGCATCATCAGAACACAGCACCTGGCCACATAATTATATCTTCAGAGGCAGTCATATCTGAGAGATCACAAATTAAAACAAACTCAATTAAAAACAAACATAAAATACAGAAAATAAACAAAGCTAAAAGTAGGTTCAGAGAGAAGATTAATAAAATCAATAAAAACCGAACAACACTGATGAAGAATAGAGAAAAGTCTATATTACCAATATCAAAAATGAAAAAGGTGACATCATTAGAAGTCATACAGGCATTAAGGAGATAATAAGAGACATTAAGGAAACAATTGCCAATTAATTTGAAGATATATTTTTAAAAGATCATGTTTATAGAAAAATGCACATCACCAAAGATGGTACATGAAGGAAAAGAAAATATAGTCCTATATTTATTAAAGAAACTGAACTTGGAATTAAAACCCTTCCCCCAATATAAAATAACATCATTCTTACTGAAAGTCTTCCAGATAATAGAGAAAAGGCTTGTTTTATGAAGCCAGAATATCATGAACCACAACCTAACAAAGACATTTCTTGTCAAAAACGGAAAATTAAAGACTAAACTCTCTCATAAACTTAGGTAACAATTTTAAAGAAAATATTTGCAAATAGAATCCAGCACTATATAAAAAAGGACAATATATGGCCAAGAGAAACTTATTCTAGGCTGATAAATGTGATTTACCATGTGATAATCAAACAAGGAAATTTACTAATTAAGAGAAAAAAGGGAGAAAATCATACAATAATTTCAATAGATAGAGGAAAAGCATTTAGTAAAATTCAACCCCTATTCATGGTAATAATTTACAGTTCAATAGGAATAGAAAAGGTCTTTTTTAATCTGATAACAAGTACCTTTAAAAATAATCTCATAGCAAATATCATATTCAGAGGTGCAATATTGAAAATTTTTAAAATGAGATTAGGAATGAATCATGGATACCTGCTATCACCATTTTTATTCAGCACCATGCTAGAGGTCATAGTACAACAATGCATAAAGAAAAACATGAATGGCATAAGGACTGGGAAGGAAAATATACAACTGTCACTATTTGCAAACAAAATGTTTTATTCATAGAAAATCCATTAAAACTATATATAAATTATTAGTGATTGATGCTCCAAGATTCCTAGATGCAAATACTTGAATGTTATAAGAGGAATTATATTTCTATATATTGGCCACAAGCAATTAGAAAATAAAACTTTGAAAAATTATGTCAATTGCAAAAAACTCAATGTGCTGGGCTGAAAATGTAGGAGACCTACATAGAAAGCAAAAAGTTATTATTGAGAAAATTTTTTTAAAAAAACTAAATTACTAGAGCTATATATCAAGTACATAGATTGGGAAGCTCAATATTATAAATTTGTCAAAAATAATTTTTAAATTCAATGATATACTAATAATAGTTCCAGCAGATCTTTTTGTGCCAATTCAAAAATTCAGGTGAAATACAAGTAGTTAAGAATAGCCATGGAAATCTTGAAGAAACGAAAAAGTTTGGGACTTAAGACTAAATATAAAGAATTATTATAAGGTTATAAAAATTAAGCCAATGTAATATTAGGCCATGGGTAGATAAATAGATTAATGGGAAAGAATAGAGTCTAGGAACTAATCCAAATATATACATATATTTAGTTTCTGACAAAGGTGACACTGAAAAACACTAGTGAAAAGATGGTCTTTTCCAAAAACAGTGCTGCATTCATTGGGTACCCATATGGAATAAAATGAAACTTGAGCCCTACTCCATATCATAAAAGCATAGTCTACTATTTAAATGAGATTGGCTGTGAAAAACTCAAAAGATATAGACTATATGTGGTTTCTGGAGTCAATAGGCTCAAAGAGAGAGCTTCATTTCTTTTTCTTTTTCAATAAATGTAATAATGACTAAAAGGTATATTAAAGTCATGAAAGAAAAGCAGAGTTCCCTGGTAGACTATATTTAGACTGTTTTGTGGTTTCAGAAGCTTTCTTTGATGTCACTATAGATTGAAGAAACAACCTGTAAGCAGGATTAAGAGTTTCCATAGATTCCTCAGTGGGTATCTTGTCCCTGAAGCAAGACCTGAATTAGTACATCCTGACAGAACTGGGAACCCCTGTGGTGGTCAGCCGTGGCTCCTTATGCATACCCCCACTGCCAGGCCTGACATCTGGATGCACCTGTTTCCAGAAAGGCCAGGGTTTGAGAGAGTCCTTCACTATACACGTGCATTTACAATCAAAACTGTATGTTTAAATTAAATGTATGTGGATTCTTCTAGTTGTCTTTAGGTTTTCTTGCCCTGGAGATAACTGAGAACATTGGCAGCCACCAAGAGTCTAGGCAAATGACATCATAAAGAGGGAGGGCAATCGACATGCTATTTCCTACAAATTCTATCTTACCTTTAGACTCAATTCTTATGAACCACTTGCTTCCTTAAGCCGCCTACTTGCTTCTTCCTGAAAAAACAGGGGTAGAAGAAAAAATATTGTTTCTTTTACTATAAGTTGTTTCAAGAACATATAATCACTACATTTCTTGGCAACTTTGGTTAGAGTTTCTGACTCGTAAGCTGGTTTTCAGTTTATAGCATCCAATATTTTAATTAATAAGTTGCTGGAATGTTGCATAGGGATCAGAATTCATGTACATGTTTTAGTCATTAAAATATGGCTCAAATCAGACAGGTGGCCTGTTTCTGTTTGCTAAAATAATGTCACTCGTATCACATCTCTCTCATTGAAATACAGCTTCCAGGATAGTTTTGGTTAATATGTAATATTGAACTTGTGTACATTAAACTTGAACTTATTCCATGGGGAACAAATTTAAGCTTCATTAGGGTGATAAGAAAGAGCTCTGAAATTGGGAAAATTAGATGCATTCTTTTGGAATCTTGTGGACAGAGACCTTAATTTATTTTATGATTAATATAGGCTTGGAATAACAAGTTACATGGTAACCAGCAGACACTCAATAAATGGCTGTTGAATGACTTAATGGTGGAGAAGTTTACTTTAGGAATTAAGGTTTATCATCCAGAATTATTTATGGAGATTGAGGTGGCCCACATATATGGGTCATAGGCCATATCTTAAAAATTCACAGAGATTAAGTACTTCATTAAATAGAAGAATATCAATTTGAAAAATAGTACTGGTTTTAAGTCACCACAATTTCCATGGAAATGACATGGTGCACCAGGGGTTCAAGTGCCCTGTACCCATCTGGAACAGTGAATGCCTTAAAAAGGAGGCAGGTGTCAGTAATGAAGACAATTCCGCTGTCTGCCAAGAGCAAGGCAGGTACATTGGCAAAACAGGTGAAGGTAAGTATCGTAAATGGTACCTAAGCAATAGATGCTTATCAAAGCTCCTGTACTGTGAATAATTATTTGATTAGTTATTTTGAATAATTATTTTATAGTGGAAAAATATTTATCATCATCGCATCATTTTGGGGAAACCCCTTCAATCTTCTTCTTGAACGTCTCACCTGTTCACTTTTTTTTTGCACGTGCAGGCAGTGGGAATCAAACCCAGGTCTACCAGCATGGTAAGTGAGAATTCTGCCACTGAGCCACCGTTGCACCACCCCAACCACCTGCAGTTTTGAAAGGAAGGCAATGACACAGATCTGGGACAAACCAGAGTGCAAAAACTTTGATGCTATCAGAGAAGTGCATTCTTTTCACTGATTGACGGTGGTAGAATGAAAACTTGAGTTACTTCTTCCCATCTTTACCACCATCTGGGAAGGCTCAGAGAATGAAGGTAATGAAGAGAAAAATCAGAGATGAGAGAAGAAGACACATAGTTTTGGGGTGATATTGTGATGCTATCTGAGTGGACCTAGTAGTACCTGAATCTGGTTCCTGTACTTTTTAGTTACATGGGCCAATAATTTCCTTCTCAAATATCTCATTCTAGTGAAAAACTTCTTAAAATCCATTTTTCTGGCATATTTATCTCATTGCTTTTTCTCAGTTCTCATTGAAGAAGTAGTGTTTTCCTTAAAAAAAAAAACACTTCAAAAAATAATTTTTTACACTTTACTAATAGATAACCCATGCTCCATTAAGTATTCTTAATGGCGTACTTTGAAAGTACCTTTTCCAAGCAGAGATTATCTAAGGTCCAATCATTTGAATGCAATTTTTTTTATCTCAAATACCTCAGAACATTTTTACATAACCTAGAAACGTGAGAGTGCAGCCTAGCTCTTTTGCAGAAAGCAGAATATCTGTATGTAAGGATAAAAAAGATTAATTCCCCTGTAAAAATGGAGTTATTTGGAGTTAAAAGCAAAAACAGAGGCATTTAAAACTTTGTTTTACCTTGTAATCTGCCTCTGCAGTTTTATCCACTCCTTCATGCATTTGGGTCAGATAGACTGAAAGTACCTTCTCAGCTCCATCCTCATATTTTCCTGCAGCCACAGTTTTAGCATTTGTTTAATTACTGACTGAAAAGTCACAAATTGCCAGGCCCGCAGGCACTTGAAAGAGCCTCAGACCTTCTGTCTTCCCTAACATTAGCATCCCAGGTTTCTTGGCTTTCCACTTGTGACCCTAGCTTGAACCACAGCCTTTTGCCCTTTACTATTTCAACCTCCTTTGGAATTTTAATCATCCTTACAACCTTGGCCACTTTATACTCATAGCTCTTGGCTACAGGATTGGGAGAAAATAGGGATCTATCTATTCCTTTTATCACATTGTCCCTCTTTATTTATCCCCCAACACCCTACCGGTTAACATTGGGGAATATGATATGAATTCAACTGATAGGACTTCCCCATAAAATTTGTCCCCAAAGGCCCAGTGGCCTTGTGGACCTCTGTATCTAGACCTCAGGTCTCCCTTCTCCCTAAGAGCATCTTAGAATCCATTCCCCAATTTGAAACAGACTGATGAAGTCTGTACACAAACAACATTTCTGAAACACATCATAGCATTTCAGACGAGCTACAGATTTAATTTTCTAGGCAAGGGTGTTAAAAGTCAGTGGAAACGAGGAGGGCACACCAAGTGGAAGTAGGTGCAGCATATCTAAACACAGCTTCCCCCACACCCACACCCACCCCGAGAACCACTAATCAGGATATTATCCGTGCAAAGTGGGATCTAGCCGGATCTGAGAAGTTTATTTTGCAGTGTCAACTGTTTCTGTTATGTAGGACATGGTTTCTGATTTCTTTTGTCTACTTTAAGTATACACTGATCTGTTTGTTTATCTATGTCCCAAAACCATACTGTGTTAATTTCTTTGGCTTCATAGGAAATTTTGGTATCTAGTAGAATAACTCCTTTCACCTTGTATTTCTTCTTTAAGAGAGTCTTTGCTACCTTAAGTCCTTTGCCTTTCCTTATAAACTTTACAATCCACTTGTCAAATTACTTTAAAAACCTGTAAGAATTTAGATTGTGTAATTTCATGGAGGAATTATATATTTATAAGACTGGGTATTCCAATCTATTAATATGTCACACAATTCATTTAGGATTTCTTTAATATCTCCTGATTTTGTAGTTTTCTGTTTAGAGGTGTAATATGACTTTAGTTAGACTTATTCCTAGTTATATGATATCATGATGCTATTAGAAAAGTACTTGATAAATTTCATTTTCTAACAGTTTCTGCTATATATAAGTTAAATCAATTTTTAAATATTGATTTTGTATACAGCAATACTACAAAATACTTACTAAATCTCATGATGTAACTGTTTTTTTATATTTTCTCATAATATATGCAGTTAATAATAATATTAAATACACATAGTAGCACTTTAATTTAGTTTGACCCTTTCCAAATACTAAACCTTTCATGTCTTTTTTTATTCCTTTACTATACTAAATATGAATTTGAGCAAAATTTTAAATGGAAGTGATAAATTGCCTTGTTCCTAATTTGAAAGGGAATATTTTCTTGTTTCACCACTAAGTATGACATTGCTGGAGTTTTGATTTTTGTTTGTTTGTTGTAGATATTCTTTATTAGGTTATGAAGGTCCTTTCTAGTCTAGTTTGGTAAGAGGTTTTTTTTCTTAATCATAAATTAAAGCTTAGTTTAATCACACGCTTTTCTGCATATGCTGATATTATAATGATTTTTGTCCTTCATCCATTAATATGGCATGTTACTAAGAGCCAGATACCATAGAGGTGCTGAGGGTACAAATAATAATCCTGTGAAGGGCAAGAGTTCCATTTTGTCAAGGAGGCATCACATTGTTCAAACTCACAGCACTTGTAAAGAAGTACATGTAAATCAGAGCTGTTGGTTATCAAAGTACAAAAGACCTGGCTACAAGTGTTGAGAGGACGATGTAGAAAAGCAATGACATTTTATGAGAGCCTTAGCATTGCTGCAATTAAAGCACTTACTACATGCATTATCTGACATATCCCTCAATACAATTCCATTATCTCCCCTTAACAGAGACCAAACTGTTTAAATAACTTACCCAATATCATACAGCTAATAAATGGTGCTGATGGAATTCAAACTGACTCCAAACATAAACTCTTAAATTTCTTTTGGAGGAAGCAATGCAACATAGTGGAAAGGATTTGTATATGGCTTAGTTTTGATAAACAGCATTTCTTATAGGTATACTCATTTAGATAGAAATAATAAGCAAAAAGAAATTGTAATCTGAACTATTTTACAGATATTATTCATTTATAGAATTATAAAGACTGAAATTCTTTTATTCTGGACATCTTCACATAAGATTCTCTGAATGAAAGAACTTGATTGTGTAACTTTGGGACTGTGAGCAGAAACAAGGCTTGAATGCTTGCTGCCCAGTGGTAAAATAAATTCCTCAATGCTTTTTATTTTTTCCAACACAGAAACTCTGAATTTTCTCATGATATTTCCTCAAACAGCATTTAACACTTTTAATACTGTTAACTACTTTAAATCCTTTGGTGATCCTGGGTGACCACATTTCTCTATTTTTCTTCTGCCTCTCTGTTCCTTCTTTCTTCCTTGTGGGCAGCTTTTTCTCCAACCACCTCTTAAACAGGCAGGCTCACATCCACTTTCTGGGAATCTCATATTTTGGGATCTCATATCTTATTTAACCAGTGGCCCAAGACATAAAATACCGGAAAAAGTTTATTTATACATCAAGGGTAGTTCAATATATAAACATTTATTTAGAAAAATCAGTATTAGTTTTTATAAACTTGAAATATGCTTTCTCGTTACATCAAATTCCAACATTGCAGAAAATACAAAAATAAAAATCACAAAAAACACGAAGTTTAAAAGCATGCAAAACAATATTATACATATACTTAGGAATGATTAAATACAATTTAAAAGTATTAAAACATATCTGGAAATGATGAATAGCAACTCACTATGGGGAAGACAAGCAATAAAATCAATAAGAATAGGGATTTCCCATTCATTTCTGGCAAAACTTCATATAAAAAGCTTTATATAAAGAACATTGGATATGTCATTCCCTATTTTTTTAATGTTTCTGAAGAGTAAAAACAGTAATGAGAGTGAGTCTAGCCTTATTGGTGGCTGTGACTTTGGTGAATCCAACACCTCAGTCTAGCCTTCTCATTTCAGTGTTTGGTTCCTTTATTTGTAAGATTTCTTTCCATTCTTAAACTCTGCAGAAAGTGTTACAACATTATCTTTCACTACTTTCCTTAGTCAATACCATTTACTATAATACAAAACTTAAAATGTTTATTTAAAGCAATATATTCAAATTAGTTATTTTGTAAGGGGAGTAAATTAACTCATGGTCGGTGGCTTAAATTAATATCACTGGTTGAAATATAGTATGAACTATACCATGAACCAGACGGGCTAATAACAAAAATAGGCATGTGCAAAAAATTTTTTGCAGTTGTCTAGAAAAGCATATTTCCATTAAGTTCATGAGAGAGTGGAGTTTCCCACATTTTATCCATTCAACCCCAAGTTGCCACTTCCAGAAAATATTTCCAAAATGATTCAGCAAATCACTATCACTGCATTTCTGGATGGTCCTTACAGTGAAAAAAAAAGAAAACATTGACTTCAGGGCTCTGCCTGGCTGAGCTCTCCAATTGTACCCTAGGGCAGGTAGTTCAATGAGCTGTAGTAGAACTTATTCCCTCTATCTAAACCAAAATGACCTACACTGATTAGGTCCTTAAAACTATTCTCCAAAGGTGAAACAATTAAACTAGCTTTGAAACTTTCTCACAGACCCCAGATCTGAAGAACCAAAGAACTTTTTTAAAGCCTGCTCATTTTCCTAGTGGATAAGCTAGTGTCAGGATCTCCTAATTATGTTATAGTCAAAACTTGCTTTCCACAGGGACAAGAAGAAGAAACTGATAAAATTCTTAATTGTCCATGAGAAGGCAATTGTTGAGGAGACTTGGGCCAACAAAAAGGAGAATGGGAGGAAAGAGAGA
The DNA here is from genome assembly GCA_004026745.1 of Myrmecophaga tridactyla. NCBI lineage: Eukaryota > Metazoa > Chordata > Mammalia > Pilosa > Myrmecophagidae > Myrmecophaga > Myrmecophaga tridactyla. The sequence continues at coordinate 24,664 of PVIY010006279.1, forward strand.
GACTATGGATTGAGAATTAGAATAAACTGTGTGATGCCTTTAAGTCTGCTGGTCCACATTCTCACCCCAAACATAGGTCTGAGGAGATGTATTCTGGTGGTTCATGTGTTGACTTCTAATTATGTCCCCACATCTCCTGAGCAAGAACAAGTCCTTTTGAAGTCCTTCCTTGTTTCCTCTTTGCCACCACTTCCATCTCACCCCTCACTTGTTAAATATCTTTCTCTATCTCCTAAAATGCTTAATCTATTGAAAGCTTGACATGCCATGGCAGTGGATCTTGGGGCTCTGAGGGCAAGAGGAATTATTATGTTAATAAATGGGGTTGGAAATAAGGGAGGGACACTTAGGTAGAGGCCAAAATACTTGGGTAAGTTATAATGGGACCCCAGACAAAAGGCCTAAAGTAGTTTATGCTGGCCCTATGAGGAAGAAATCTGACACTTGAAAACACGATCTGCCAATTCTGGGAAGCTGACTTTTAAAGTTTATGGGATTTAATTGAACTTAATATAGTTGTACATCCCCAGGAGCTCTCTACTTAGAAAGCCTCACCTAAGCCTCTAATGGGACGTCATTTTTATCAGGTTCCAGCTTGAGGCCCTCTATATCTCAGTGTATGAATGCAGGGTGAGCTGTGTATGAATGCAGAAAAACAGCAGTGCATATTCTGATCTCTCTGGGGTTCTATGTGTTTGTGGTGGAGGTTTATGTGCTGGTATGAAACAAAAGCCATGTTTTTTAACTCTAATTCGGTATTGTGGATGGGACCTGTCAATTAGGTGGTTTCCATGGAGATGCATCTCCACCCATTCAAAGTGGGGTCACTAACTGGAGCCCTTTAAGAGGGAATCATTTTGGGAAAATTTTCAGAGCCCACAAAGCTAGAGATCATTGGAGATGAAGAAAGAAAACACCCCCGGGAAAGCTCTTTGAAATGAGAGGCCCAGAGAGAAAGTTAGCAGATGTTGCCATATGACTTCCCAGCTGACAGACTGGTCTTTCTTGAGCCAAGGTATTGTCCTCTGGTTGCCTTAGTTTGGACATTTTTATAGACTTAGAACTGTAAACTTGCAACTTAATTCCCTTTTTAAAAGCTGTTCCATTTCTGATATATTGCATTCTGGCAGCTTCAACAAACTAAAACAGGGAGAGTATAAACATGGAGCTAGAGAACAGAAATTAAGGTCAAGTACAAGTTTAGGTCAGCCTGCCTGACAAATGGCGAAGAAATCAAGTCATTTTTAAAGAGTGTTGTCAGCATGAATTTTGAGAATAAAAGGAACTATGCCCTGAAGAAATCCAGGATAGAATTTATGACACTAATAATAGCTTAGAAGGGAGTTCAGTGAGAAACCAGACCACCATCTCCTCATAACAGAAGGTGGAGCTGCCATGGGGAGAAGGCATAACCTGGTAGCAGGTCAGTGTAGCCCCATGCAAGAGGACCATATCTGAAGAGACAGGTTCAAGAAGTTGGGAGCTGGCCCAGCCTCTGCTAGTCTGATTGCTGCTAATCTACTACAAAGTCAAGAGCTGAGTCAGTAGCTATAAGGATTTCACTGCATTTAAGAAAGCATTGCATGCATCTCTTGAAGAGAACAATGTTTATCCTCCCTGGTTATCATTCAAGGAAAGCGCTCACCTAGAGATACCCACCTGTCACCTATTGATCAATTACCAGAAAGAATTCTTGTCTGTGCTTCATGAATTTTCTCAGTCTTTGAACTGGGGTTTTAAACTATAAAAAAGATTGGGACCTTGACAGCAAGGGCAGTAGAGTTGTGAAGGGAAAGCCCCTGTACCTGCACATGGGTGGTGTTAAAGGGAACCAGCTCCAGGTGTACACCTGAGCCAAGAGCGTGATAAAACTCAATCCTGATGACACTTAGCATCTGTCATCCTGCTCCCCTTTCACCATGTTGCTTGACTCACCTTCATGTTTCTTCTTTGAACTTTTCAGGTGAACTGTCTGTCTATAATAGTTATCTGCATCTAGAGAAAAAAACACACTAAGAATCTCATTCCCATCAGAGTATTAGTATGATTTTAAGTGTTTCGTGGGAGTCTAACTTTTGTTCCAAAAATCTACAGTAAACAAAAACGTGTGTTTCTGTCAAACCCAGCTATATGTCATTTTTAAGAAACCCAGAGGAAAACTGAATGCAGCCTGATTCTAATTTAAAAATATTACACCAGAAATAATTATTCCATTGCCACTTTTTGCCTTTGCTGGTTCATTTTTTTTTCCAACTGGGGATATTCATCCCCAGTCGACTCATTCTTCAGCTCTTCAAACTTTCATTACTGACAGCTGGTCCCTGACCCCGGCTGGCCTCCATGATTCCCCACTGCCTTCTCCAGCAGGTCCTACTGTTTGTTCTCTCTTCCCAACCCTGACCCCTGGCAGATTTCTGTTTTTGAGTTGCTGGTGCATGCTTTGTGGCCAGTCTTTCCAATATTCTTTTAACAAAGGCAGAAAGGAGAAAAGTTGTGAAATTCTTTTACATTTAATAATCTCTCCTCCAGGAGAAATAAGTCTGGGAAAAAGAAGAGTGGGTTGTGATGGAAAAGTCTAGCCCAGATTGCATATTTCTGGGAATAGAGACGACTATACTGGGCCAAAGAAATGACCCCTGATTTAACAAGGAAGAGCTTATAGCCCTTTCCCTGTGTCCACTCCCCACTATCCCACTCAAGCTGCTACTTGTGACAGATGATAGATTGAAGTACTCCATTCAGGAGTTCCAGGGCCCTGGGGAATCACATCCCATTACAGGGCACCTAGCCCAGTTGGGGAAACGTGGGTAGATTGATAGCATCTTTTCATTTCTTTGGGTGGTGGTACATAGCTGTAATTAGTTGATTAATTTGGATGTCAACTTTAGTATAAACTTTCTAGCCCATACCCAATTGGCTGCCACTTCCTTTGTATCCATAGCTGCAACAAAATCACAGCTGAACCCACTGTTATTCTTATCCCTGCACAAGTCCCTGCCTTTAAAGCAGCTGTCATGTCTAGCAACAATAACATCAATAATAATAGCAAATGATATAGCATCAGCCATGGGCCAGGTGCTGTTCTAGGTGTGGTACATATATTAACTCAATACTCCTCATAACCCTATGAGGAAGGTACTGTTATTATTCTCATTTTACAGATGAGAAAACTGAGGCAGATAGGTTAAGGAACATCTCAACCTCTTTCAGCTCTGAGTGATGGAGCTGGGATTTGAACTCATAGTCTGACTCTAGAGTCCATGCTTTTAATCATTTAATTTTTTGGTCTTAATATAATTGTCAGTGCCCAGATCACAGTATTAAATAATTAAATGTTAAATAAAATTTGGAATTAATTGTTCTATTTGGGGCTGTTAAAACAGATCTATAGCAAGTGTTTCAATTAGGTATTTTCTTTATGGTATTCATCCATTTTATTTTAATACACTTTCCACACATATTAGGAAACCAAGACTCAGAGAATTAAGGACCATAACCTCTTGATAGGGCCAGGATTCAGCTGCCCTCTGACTCTGTGTCCAGTGCTCTATGTACTCTGCTAAGTGCCCTTGCTAGGAGTCTTCCTGTGGCTGCTGGGACAGGCCCCTGAGCTTCTCAGGGGTCATCCAAAGGCGTCATTCCAACCCTTTCTGTTGTAATAAATGCAAGGTGTTCACTAACCCTCACTGTGGCTCTGTCTGAAATGAATCCAATGACTCAACTCTCAAATCAAAAGTGGGAAGGTTTGGGTTCCCAGCCAGAATCCTGTGCTCTTGAATTGCTTACCTTCTGAGTAAAAGTTGGGAGGGAAAAAAAATAAAGGCTGGCTCTTCAGCCTGCAAACATGTTTTATAAGAGCATACTGAACAACCTGGGTTCCTCAGACAGGCTGAACTCAGGAAATGAGGCATCCTTTTCTCTCTTTCAGAACACCCAAGTAACTGTCCATTTTAAGACTCCTCTTGAATTTTTGGTTTTGATATGAAACATAATTTACATCTTAGTTTGCTAAGGATGCTATAACAAACTACCATAGAAGGGTTGGCTTAAAACAATGGGAATTTGTTGTCTCAGTTCTGGAAGCCAGAAGTTCAAAATCAATTGTCAGCGAGCTCATGCTTCCTCTAAAGTCTCTAGGGTTCCTGGGCAGCAGCTTACTGGCATCTAGGGTATGACTTAATCTCTGCCTCTGTCACATGGCCATCATCCCTCTCTGTCTGTTCTACATCCAAACTTCCTCTCCTTATAAGGTGGATTAGGGCCCACCCGAATGCAGTTTGGTCTCATCTTAACTAAATACATCTTTAAATAGGATCACACAACATCTTTAGAGATCCTATTTCCAAATAGGTTTATCTTCCCAGCATTTAGGATGTTAAGATTTGAATACAGTTCAATCCAAACATCTCAAAGGCCAAGAGTTAAGGTCTACTTTAAAAATATTTTAAACGTAACAAAACAGTTGAAGCTCCTCAACAGATGGTGGAGAGAATTTTAACTTTTGAATAAAAGCACAAAGGATCTAAGATACCATCTTCCATGATTTTTCCCAAGTCATGTCACCTCGCTCTTCCTACTTTGTCAGAGAAACTAATCCTTACTTAGAACTTCACAGGCCTTGAAAGATGATGTGAGGTAATACATTTAGTTAGATTTTTAAAATGTTTTCACATCAGTTTACATTTTCCTTTCTCCTTCACCCCTCTTTATTCTCCATTACCTTTAGTAAAATGCACCATTTTTCTTTTGTCTTCACCCCATTCTCCTTAGAGAACAACAAAAGATTAATTCACAATCTTTGTAAATAAGAGAAAAAATAACTTTGGGGAATTTTACAAGATGGGTTTCAAATCCAGACCCAGGACTCCAGTCTGAGTCTTTGTTCAGAGAGGAGTTTTTCACAAGCTGTTTCTCCACAGACGGCATTGGGTTATTTTATAGGGCTCTGTGGGAAGACACTCATCTGCTGTGGCTCATCTAGCCCAGCGGTTGTATTTTTGTTCTTCCAGTTAATTTTGGGGAAAGAGAACTGTATTCTACCTCAATGTTTCCTTTTCAGTCTCAGCTTCTTACAGTCACATTGTAGGCAGTCTGATCATTTTAAAAAGGGATGAATTATTAGTTATTGGATATTAATTGTAGAAAGACTAGAAAGGATATGTTTTAGTTTCATAACTGCTAAAACAAATACCATGTATTTGTTTCCCAGTGCCTACCCAAGCAAAAAGAAATTTTTAAAAACCATGTTATAGGTTGGCTTAACAACAGGAATTTATTGGCTCATGGTTTCAGAGGCTACAAGGCTTGCTTCTTCCTGGGGTTGGTATTTTCTGTTTAACCAGCAATCTTTGGGGTTCCTTGGTTTTTTCCATCATGTTTGCATCTTCTCCTTTCTCCTCTGGGTTCCATTGACTTTGGCTTCTGATAGCTCCCCGTGGCTTCTTTCTCTCTCTGACTTTCACTCTGTTTATAAAGTACTCCAGTAATCTGCATTAAAGTCCGATTCAGTCGGGCCACACCTTAACTGAAGGGGTGTCTTGAAGAGATCTTATTTAATTGGGTCCACACCCACCAGAATGCGGACCACAACCAAGAACATGTGCAAACTGGGGTACACAATTCAATCCACCACAGCATGTAAGTAAATTAGTTAATCACCTAAATTCTGTTACCAAGGGTTACACTGTTAGTGTATTATTGACTCTCCTCTCAGATAGTTTTCTAGGTAGACAGTACTCAAAAGTACTTACAGATATGTGTGTGTTTTACCTATTGTATTTTGCAGTCTTTTTCTTTTCACTTAAGAATGCATTACATGTTTCCCAGCCCAGGCATACATGAACAGGAAAACAGATAAACAAATTTGGTGCATTTATGCAATGGAATGTGCTGAGCACTAAAAAAGATATGATCTATTTATATTCACAGTATGGATGGATCTCAAAAAATAATAATGCTGAGTAAAAGAAGCATTATCCAAAAGAATATACATTGTATGAGCTCCTTCATATGAAGTTCTAAAACAGGGAAAACCTATCTCTAGTGGAAAAATCAGAAAAATAGCTGCCTTGGCAGATCAAGAAGCAAGTGAAGAAGGGTCAAGAGGGAACTTAGTGGGGTGATTGCAATATTCTGTCTATACCTTCATAAAGTTTGGGTCACATATGTGTATGTATTTGTCAAAACTCATCTAATGATACACTTAAGATTTGTATATTTAATTGTGTGCATATTTTACTTAAAAAAAGAATACTAAACAGATCTTGAACTCTACTTAATGATATACATGCTACAGTATGTAGGCGGGTAGTGAACTGATGTCTGTACCTTGCTTTGAAATGCATTAAAAAAAAGATGGATTGATAGATGGAGTCAGGAAGAAATAGATGGGCAGATCTATAATGAAGTATAGTAAAATGTTAAGTACAAAATCTAGGTGATAAATATCAGAGTGATCGCTATACAATTTGTTCAACTTTTCTATAGATTTGAAATTGTTCATATTAAAAATGTCGGCAAAAAAAGAACACATAATGTGTTCGCATGTCAAATATGCTTCCACAACATTTTAAAGGGCTGAGTAAATCATCTATAGGACAGAATACAAGGCACGCACTGTTAAACATTTAGGTTGTTTAGAAGTTTACAGTATAAGTTATATTACACAATTATTCTTATACTTGTGTATTATTATGATTGAATCAGGTCCCCTACAAAGACATGTTCAAGTTCTAACCCCTGTACGGTAGATGTGAGCTCTTTTGTAAATAGGATTTTCAAAAATGTTATTAAGATGAAGCCAAGGCAGCCCTTAATCCGTGTGACTGGAGTCCTTATATTAGGAGTCCTTATATTTTGTACACAAAGGGCAGGAGTCAGAGGAGGAGGCAGGGGAAAGATGGCCATCTTTCTGATCTCTGGCAAGTCACCACCAGAAAGCTACAGACTTCAGGGAAAGCATGATCCTGCCAACGCCTTGATTTTGGACTTCAAACTTCCAAAACTAAGAGAAAGTAAATTCCTGATGACTAAGTCAACCAATCTGTGATATTTTTTAAAGTAGTCCTACAAACTAAGGCAGATATTTAGATACTTGTCTTTTTAGATCCTTATGATAAATTCTTATGAAACTAACAGCTGAGTCAATAGATAAAACAATTAAGGACTTTGATTACTATTGCATCATTTTTCTCCAGAATATTTGGAGCAGTTTTCTCTCTTACTAATAGTGTACAAAAAAATCTATTTCCTTACATTTACAGTAACATTGAATTGTCTTTTTTTTTTTTGTCATTGCCAATCAGTTTGATAATTTTAATTGAATATATTTATCATTTATTTTTTGGTCTGTTCCTGAGGAACAAGGCAAAAAGACTTAAAAATTACAAAATGAGTAATTTCAATGCCTAGTGTTGAACTAAGAATATGAATCTTGGAGCTCCAAACTGTGGTGCGTTTCCAGCCCGTTTTTACTATTCACAATGGATATTCATGGAGAATTAAAGACTGAAAGCTGAAAATAAAAGTTTTTAGCTATTCTATATACTCTTTTGTCCCCGTGACTGTATACAAAACATATATATGTATATACAGATATATACAGGATTTAAGAACATGAGGTGGTTACCCTTCAGGCCCTGACCTCGCCATGCTTTGAAGATCATAATTTGGGAGCTGCAAGTTCTGTTACCTTTGGTTTATCGGCAAGCCATTTAAAAACCCAATGGAAGCCAAGGTTGACCTACTCATTGAAATGATAATTAAAACACAGAAAATCTGTGCAAAAATGCGGAGTACCAGAAGGGACAGCACACAAACAAAATCCTCCCTTGGCTACTGTTCTTTTCTGGCTCATTGTGGCATGTAATGTAGCCCTATTTTATCCCTTCTTCTGTAGCAGACAAAACTACTGAAGCCACTAAATAGACAAACACAGCAGCTCATTGGCCTAGAGGACAAGTTCCCTTTCTCAGCAGCAGCACATGGCCCTTCCCTGGACTTTGATTTTAGTTAGTCTGACTAAGCAAAATAAACAATGCACCATTGCCTCATCTAAAAGCCTCAGATTCAAACTTCAGATCCATTTCTCATTTGGCTTTGATCTGAATTCACAAGACTTTAATAAAAAGGCAATACAGTAGATATATGCATGTATTTATTCCTTATGTAGGTTTTACCAGTTGACAAGCAACAGATGAATTTTTCAGTTTCCAAAACTGATATTATATCAAACAAGTTCTCTATGTTTTTTCAATATGACCTTCACATGTGCCAGCCCCGTTCCAGTTTACTAGCTCCCAGAATGTGATATACTAGAAACAGAAAAGCTTTTAAAAGGGGGAATTTATTAAGTTCTAAGTCTATGAAAATGTCCCAATTAAAGCAAACCTATAAAAATATCCAATCTAAGGCATCCATGGAAAGATACCTTGGTTCAAGAAGGCTGATGACGTTCAGGTTTCTCTTTCAACTGGAAAGGCACATGGCGAACACAGCAACATCTGCTAACTTTCTCTACAGGCTTTTTGTTTCATAAAGCTCCCCCAGGGGCATTTTCTGTCTTCATTTCCAAAGGTCACTGGCTGCATGGGCTCTGTGGATCTCTCATGGCTCTGAAGCTTTTTCCAAAATGTTTCCTTTTAAAGGATTCCAGTAAACTAATCAAGACCCACCTGGTTTGGGTAAAGTTGTATTCCCTTCTAATCAAAGGTTAATATCCAAAACAGGCGAGTCACATCTCCATGGAGATAATTTAACCAAGTTTCCAACCTACAGTGCAGAATAGGGTTTAAAAGAAATGGCTGCCTCCACAAAATGCATCAGGATTAAAACATGACTTTTCTAGGGTATGTGTATTAGTTAGGGTTCTCTAGAGAAACAGAATCAACAGGAAATATTTGTAAATATAAAATTTATGGAAGTGTGTCATGTAACTGTGGGAATGTAAAGTCCAAAATCTATAGGGCAGACTGTGAAGCTGACGATTACAATGGAGGGTCTGGACGAACTCCACAGGAGAGGCCTGCTGGCCGAAGCAGGGAAAGAGCCTGTTTCTTCTGAATCCTCCTTAAAAGGCTTCCAGTGATTAGATTAAGTATCACTCATTAGAGAAGACACTCCCCTTGGCTGATGACAAATGAAATCAGTTGTGAATGCATTTGACGTGCTCATGATTTAATTCTATGAAATGTCCTTATAGGAACAGACAGGCCAGCATTTGCCCAACCAGACAAACAGGTACCACCACTTGGCCAAGTTGACACATGAACCTGGAAATGACAGTCCACCCCTTGTCAACTTGGCAGCTATACAGATCACCTTAAATCATACCTAATTTTTAAATAAAAAACACACACATGCATTTTTTCTTTCACCTAACAATACTCAACTGTCCTGCATATAACCAGAAACACATTAAATCTCTCCAGAATAGGGTGCAAGTCCTTGGGTAATATTCATTCTTAAACTTGATATCTTACAACTTAAATAGCATAACATGAACAAAACAGCATTACAGTCGTCGTTTCTGTAACGAATCACATGGCCGTAGTTCATATTTATCACTACCTTCTTCCACTACCCATTCCATGTTCCCTTTACAATCAGCAAGCATTTCAGCTGGCCATGGTTCTTTGCTTGGTGGGGTGACCCAAACCTTCATTCCTGAAGTTTCAGACTCATTGGTAGTCCTGCCGGGATTGGCTTGTTCCAGTTTTCCATTGATTTTAATCACAGGACATGGTAGTACTAAAAGATGCCCTGAGGGGATCTCCTATATTCCAGGAAAACTCTTCTTTACCTCCATTGTGTAGTTTCAGTCCTTTTTCTCTCTGATAGTCAGGGTCAATCACCCCAGCCAATAATGTAATCCCCTTCTTGGCTTGTTGATCCAGGGGTATGAGTAGCCCAAAGTGACGAGGTGGCAGTCTTAGATTCCAGCTCAATGGAATCATTGTTGTTTCTCCTGGTGGAAACACTCCCTCTTTTGGAATTAAAACCTGTAGACCAGCAGAGCTCAGGGTCGCAGGGACAGGAAGCAAAAATTTTCCTAGTGGATCACTAGGGATAACAGTGAGTGGTACTACTCTATTTCCACCCCTTGTTTCCTGGACCCATGGATCCTGGCTATGGGAGAAACAGCACCATACAGCAGATGCTGATTCAGAGCATACACAGCTTCCTGGAGAACATTACCCCAGTCCTTCAGGTCTTGCCACCTAGTTGGCATCGTAATTGAGTTTTCAAAAGGCCATTCCAACATTCTATCAACCAGCTACTTCTGGATGATGGGGTACATGGTAAGACCTGAGAATTTCATGAGCATGTGCCCATTCCCAGACTTCATTTGCTGTGAAGTATATTTCTTGATCAGAAGTAATGCTGTGTGGAATACCATGATGATGGATAAGGCATTCTGTAAGCCCATGGATGGTGTTTTGGCAGAAGCATTGCATGCAGGGAAAACAAACCCATATCCAGAGTATATGTCTATTCCACTTAGAACAAATCACTGCCCCTTCCATGAAGGGAGTGATCCAATGTAGTCAACCTGCCACCATGTAGCTGGCTGGTCAACTCGAGAAATGGTGCCATATTGGGGGCTGAGTGTGGGTCTGTGTTGCTGGCAGATTGGGCACTCAGCAGTGACTGTAGCCAGGTCAGCCATGGTGAGTGGAAATCCATGTTGCTGAGCCCATGCATAACCTCCATCCCTACCACCATGACCACTTTGTTCATAAGCCCATTGGGCAATGACGGGAGTTGCTGGGGAAAGGCTCACTGGTATCCACAGAATGGGTCATCTTATCCACTTGATTATAAAAACCTACCTCTGCTGAAGTCACCCTCTGGTGTGCATTCACATGGAACACAAATATGTTCATGTTTTTAGCCCACTCAAAAAGGTCTATCCACATACCTCTTCCCCAGACCTCTTTGTCACCGATTTTCCAATTATGGGCTTTCCAAGTCCCTGACCATCCAGCCAAACCATGAGCAACAGCCCATGAGTCAGTATAAAAATGCACCTCTGACCAGTTCTCCTTCCAAGCAAAATGAAGAACCAGGTGCACTGCTCGAAGTTCTGCCCACTGGGAGGATCTTCCCTCACCACTGTCCTTTAGGGACACCCCAGAAAGAGGTTGTAGTGCAGCTGTCCACTTTCAGGTAGTACCTGCATATCATGCTGAATCCTCTGTAAACCAGGCCTGAGTTTTCTCTTTCTCAATCAATTCACTGTAAGGAACTCCCCAAGAGGCCATAGCTCTGGTCTGGGAAAGAGAAGATAATGTGGCAAGAGTGGAGACCATGGGCATTTGGGCCACTTCCTTGTGTAACTTACCTGTGCCTTCAGGACCTGCTCTGGCCCTATCTCATATATACCATTTCTATTTTACAATAGAGTGCTGCTGCACATGCCCAACTATGGCTTGGTGGGTTAGACAACACGCAGTTCATGATTAGCAATCCAGGTCTCATGGTAACTTGGCCCAAGATTAAGTGTTCATTCTCTACTAAGGCCCAGTAGCAGGCCAAAAGCTGTTTCTCAAAAGGAGAGTAGTTATCTGCAGCAGATGGTAAGGCTTTGCTCCAAAATCCTAAGGGTCTGTGTTGTGATTCTCCTATAGGGGCCTGCCAAAGGCTCTAAACAGCATCTCTATTTGCCACTGACACTTCCAGCACCATTGGATGTGCTGGATCATATGGTCCAAGTGGCAGAGTAGCTTGTACAGCAACCTCCTTTTGTTCAGGTCCCCACTCAAAATTAGCAGCTTTTCTGGTGACTCGATAAATGGGCCAGAGTAGCACATCCTAATGAGGAATATGTTGTTGCCAAAATCCAAAGAGACCAACTAGGCATTGTGCCTCTTTTTCAGTTGTAGGAGGGGCCAGATGCAGCAACTTATCCTTCACCTTAGAAGGGATATCTCAACATGCCCAACATCACTGGACACCTAGAAATTTCACCGAGGTGGAAGGCCCCTGTATTTTTGTTGGATTTATCTCCCATCCTTTGACATGCAAATGCCTTACCAATAAGCCTAGAGTAGTTGCTACTTCTTGCTCACTAGGTCCAATCAACATGATATCATCAATATAATGGACTAGTGTGATGTCTCATGGGAGGGAGAAATGATCAAGCTCCCTGTGGACAAGATTATGACATAGGGCTGGAGAGTTGATATACCCCTGAGGTAGGACAGTGAAAGTATATTGCTGACCTTGCCAGCTGAAAGCAAACTGTTTCTGGTGGTCCTTACTAACAGCTATTGAGAAAAAAGCATTTTCCAGGTTAACAGCTGAATACCAGTTCCAGGGGATGTACTGATTTGCTCAAGCAATGATAACACATCTGGAACAGCAGCTGCAATTGGAGTTACCACCTGACTGACCTTATGATAATCCACTGTCATCCTCCAAGACCCATCTGTGTTCTTCAGAGGCCACATAGAAGAGTTGAATGGGGATGTGGTGGGAATCACCACCTCTGCATCCTTCAAGTCCTTAAGAGTGACAGTAATCTCTGCAATTCCTCCCGGAATCCGGTATTGTTTCTTATTTACTATTTCGCTAGGTAGGGGCAGTTCTAGTGGCTTCCACTTGGCCTTTCCCACCATAATAGCCCTCACTGCATGAGTTAAAGAGCCAGTGTGGGGACTCTGCCAGTTGTTCAGTATGCCTATTCTAATTATACATTCTGGAACTGGGGAAATAATTACAGAATGGGACCACTGTGAGACAAAACTGACCGAAAACTCCATCAATCACCTGGCCTCCATAAGCCCCCACTCTGACTGGTGGACCAGAGTAATGTTCTGGGTCCCCTGGAATTAATGTCACTTCTGAACCAGTGTCTAATAATCCCCGAAATATCTGATCATTTCCTTTTCCCCAATGCACAGTTACCCCGGTAAAAAGCTGTTGGTCTCCTTGGGGGAAGTCTTGGAGGAAGATAAACAGTATAAATTTGTGGCAATGTAACAGGGTTCTCCTCCAAAGGGACCTGGCCTCCCCTTTATTCAAGAGGCTCTGGGTCTGTAAACTGTCTCAAATCTGAAAATCGATTAAGGAGCCATGACTCTTTGTTTTTGTAATTCAGGTTAGACTTCTGTTCACTTGACCTAGAACTCTTTTGTTTATATAGCTCAAACAAGAATTTAGTAGACTACTCACATATTGTATTTCTAGCTACCCCATGGTTTACTAGCCAACACCACAAATCTCTGAGAGTCAAATTATTTTGACTCATGCTTTGAGTTTGCTGTCTATTATAATAGCCATGTCCACCCTGTCTTTGGCAATTAAGTGCTGCCACCTGGCTTCTGCCAACTTGGGATCCAGTCATCCCCATTGTGTTTAAGGATTCCAGCTCAGTGACAGCTGTTCCCACAATAACATCTGGCCTACAGAGAAGTGCAACTACAGAGTTCTTCAGGGATTAAGGCGCTAGTCTCACAAATTTATTTCTCACTGTTCTGGTAAAAGGTGCATCTTCCGGACATTCCTGGGGTGTAAGAGCAGGCTTTGCATGATAAATCCACTCTAACATTCTAATCTCTCTAAGCCTCTGGATCCCCTCATCTTCATTATACCAGGGCAGTTCTGGCATTTCAACCTCAGGTAATGTCAGCCATCTTTAGATCCATGTTTCAGCCAACCATCCAAACAAACAGTTAATGCCTTTTCTAACCCCTTGAGCTGTAACACTGAATGAGAATCTCTGCTTAGTGAGTCCATATCAATAAATTCAGCCTAATCCTCCCACACCCTTAAAAGCCATTACCATATATATTCCCCTGATTTCTGTCTATAGAAATTGGAAAACTCACACAGTTCTTTTGGAGTATAACATACCTCCTCATGTGTGATACTTTGTACCTCACCTTTAAGGGTCTGTTGGGACTTTAGTCTAGTTATAGGTCTGGAAGAAATGAGGGGTGGTGGAAGTGGGTCATGGAAAGAGTTAGAAATATCTTCCAAGCCTTTTGCTTCAGGGAACTCATTTGCAGTTTCATCTGGTGAAACAGGATTAAATCACTCTAGGGCTAATCCCTTCAGGTAGAGGTTAGTTGGCCAACTCCTCAAGGCAGGCTGGAGGTGGGGTGGCTATGTCCTCAGGGCAGAATATTACAGGGTTATCTAGAGAAGACTCAGTATGACCTAGGATTTCAATCTCTCCACCAACATCATTATCAATCCATATGTAGCCATCCATTTTTCAGGATCCCACTCCTTTCCAATCAATGCCCTTACTTTAATGGCAGACACCATGCAACATTAAGATTTCAGTTTACGTTGTAAAGCTGCTACTCTAACAATAAGATTCTGAGTCTGATTTTCAGAGATCTTAAGTCTACGGCTACAGGATGTAAGATTTTCCTTCAGGACACTCACAGAAATGTCTACATCTGTCAGACAGCACTTAAGCTTCTCGTTTGAAGTCTTAAGCCCATTCTTTTCACTCATTAATGTATACAGCATGTCTAACAACAACCAGCCAACATCTGTATACTTACTATTTCCACAAATCTCCATAAAGGTGTCAAAAACATTATCCCCCAGAGCCTGGCTTCATACAAGTGAAGCATTAGAAGAATTGAATGGTGATATTTTGACTATTTCTTTTGCCAACTCACTCCGTGGATTGGCAGCGTCATTCTGCTTATGGGAATCAGAGTCCTTAGTGCCTTTGAGTCCCATCAGAGTAGAAAACCATTCATAAAAACCCATTTTTAAGATTCTGTTTCTTGAGAACCACTCCTGGTACCAAGTTGTATTAGTTAGGGTTGTCTACAGAAACAGAATCAACAGGAAATATTCATAAATATAAAATTTATAAAAGTTTCTCACATAAACCATGGGAACGTGGAGTCCAAAATCTGTAGGGCAGGCTGTGAAGTTGACAATTATGATGGAGAGTCTGGACGAACTCCACAGGAGAGGCTCACTAGCCGAAGCAGGAATAGAGCCTGTCTCTTCTGAATCCTCCTTAAACGGCTTCCTGTGATTAGATTAAGCATCACTCATTACAGAAGACACTACCCTTTGGCTGATTACAAATGGAATCAGCTGTGGATGCAGCTGATGTGATCATGATCTAATTCTATGAAATGTCCTCATTGCAATAGACAGGCCAGCACTTGCCCAACCAGACAAACAGGTACCGCAACTTGGCCAAGTTGACACATGAACCTGACCATGACAGCTCAGTATGAACATTACAAATATTTTCCCAGTTTAATTTGCATTTTACATTTACCAAGAAAAAATTTCTGTAAGACAAGGTAGCTAGATACAAGATAAGTATACAATACAACTATGAATAGTTTTGCTCCATTTTTGCAATAAGCACCTAAGAATTAAAGCGAGGGAAAATATTCCATTTATAATAGTGATAAACAATAAAATACTTAAAATGAATATAATTTAAAAGTCACAAGACCTGTTATCAGAATGCCACTTCATTTTAGTGAAAGATATGCTAAGATTTGGGCATATACATAGATATATTCTTAGATTGGAAGAATTAATATAAAAAATTTTCAATCTTTCCAAAATTAATATAAAATGTACTGAAATTATATTAGAATCCTATCAGGATTTCTTGTTGGAATGGGATTAAGTGATCTCAAATTCTATTTGGGAAAAGGGTCCAAAGTAGCTATGACAAGAACGAAAAGACCAACAGAGATGGGGGGAAGGAGACTTGTTTCTCAGACAATAGAATTTAATACAAAGATTTTTTAAAAACAAATATGGTATTGGCATAGATATTGACTGACTTATTAAGCAGTGGAACAGAATATAGTATCCAGAAGTAGATCCTAGTATATATGAGAATTTAATATTTAACTCAAATTATGGTTTCACCAAATGAAAAAGGATGGGTAATGTAATAAATGATGCTCTCACTACTGACTATACAAAGGACGGACCTAAAATGTGTCTCACTCTTCATCCACTGAAAAAAAGCTTTCTAAATATATTACACAAACAAATCTGATAATATTAATTACAATAAAATTGTTTTACAATAAAATCTAAGAGACATGAATACAGTCTAAGGCACTAGAATTCTTCTTAACCAACATTGGAAACCCAGAATCTATTAAAAATAGATATATTTGAACTTTGAAAATTAAAGTCTATGGCACTAAAACAAACAATAATTTGGAAAAATTATCATGTGAAAATCATTCAAAAATTAACTTCCATAATTTTTTTAAAATGATCTCTTACAAGTGGACAAGCAAATACAATCATCCAAAGGAAAAATAAGTAAAAATAAGAATGTGCAAGTCACAGAAGTGCAAATGGTCAAGAAGCATGTGAAAATTATTAAATTTACAGTCATATGAAAACGTGTATTAGAGCGATAATACAATCACTTTAATCCAAACACACTGAAAAAAAAAATCAAATACAGACTGCCTAGGAGGGAAACTAGTGTCTCTGTACCTAATAAAATGTTCTTAATGTGTTTAAATATTTTTTTTTACATTTATCTTTGCTTGAAGAAGATCCAAAAACTGAAATTCATGTCACATAAATTGTTGTTTGATTGTCTTAAAATATTAAAAGGCACAATTTTAACTGTTCTGAAAAACAGAGAGTTAATATTCAGCCTCATTTCTTGTCATTGGGTGTACCTTTGAGCTACTATACACAAATTCAAGAGATGAAAATGTGTCCTTGAAATGTTGGGCATAAAATGTGATAGTCTCAGGGTCTTCTGGAAGCAGGGGAAAAGACTGCATAACTTCTGAAAGAAAATTGCCCCTTCAGACAATTTCTTCTGGGCTATCCCAAGTCTTCAAATTTCTTCAACACAGAAAGATGCTGACTCATCTTCACAACAGTTCTGTTGTGAGATTAAAGAGTTAAGAGCTTCATAGGATATGGTTCACTTGAGTTTGTTATTAATGGCTGATCACATGGCCTTTGACAGGCCAAGTGGTAACATTGGCTTCAAGGGAAGACGATGTTTTGGAAAATGATAATGTATGTGACTATCTGTTCCAGTCCATTCTGTGTTGGCAGAACCTCCCATCCTACTGTCTGTTTCCTTTGGTTTGGTTTAACCTATTTTTCAGTATCATCAGTTCAAGTTCTTTCCTGGACTCTGGGAAGGGAGTTTCATTCTTTACTTAGGATCATATGAGATTTTATTTCAAAACCTCAAACCATATTAAATTTGATTGTTCTGAAATATGCCATTGATTTTGAGTTCCAAAGATTTGCTTAAATGTTGCCTCTTGGGCCATAATTTTTCCTGAAGTAAATAGACACATTTTAGCTCCAAACTGCCAGACTCAAGTGGATGGAACATCATGAGCAGACTGCAGTTTGGTGCTCCTTTTGTCATTCTAATATGTATGCTAAGTCAGAAACAAAGTCTTGGGTTTACATGCCCAGTAATCAAGATAATCAAATCTGGGACTGTAAGATAGAAATTACGATATTGATAAGACCTTATAATAATCTCCATTTCCTTGTTGTCAGGTTTCATAGAAAATATGGAGGGGGATCCATAAAACCAGTATTGGACTAATTATCTTTCCAATTTTCACTTGCTAACTTCATGACAACCTGTACTGCTACCATCAACAGGATGGAGTGGAAAGGACACAACCACATCACCTGGAGCTAATAGTCAGGTCCCAGAAACAATCTCTTACCCCACAGTGACATCTTGCTTCATTAGGATATATATTAGTAATGAAAGGTCATCCTCATTCTGTCACCTTGCAACAACGTAAACATGTATGCAATAAATCACCTCCAGTATGACAAGACCAAAGAGGGACTGAGCATGACAGGTTTAGCCAGGGACTACCATATTGGGCAAGTTACTTTACCTACCTGAAACTGCAAGTTCTTCAACTATGAAGTAGAGATGGTACCTATCATTCAAGATTGTTAAAAAGATTGGTAATATGTGATGTGTATGTACACACAAATGTGTACGTGTATGGGCTGGGATGGTGTCAACTTGAGTCTGAGTCTTACGTATATATGTGATTGTGCCTGATGAATCAGCGGGGCAGGACCCAGCACTCTTCCCACTGGAAGAGAACTACGGAGCCTTTAAAAAATGATTCTAAAAGAAAGCTCTAAAAATACTGATCTTGATCTAGAAAGACAGCTTCAGACACTATACTATTCTCAGAATCACTCAGACTCATTGAGATATGGCGTTACCTAGGTCCTACATGGGACTCATATTAAGGACATCAGACAGAGTGGGAGAAAGTTAAAAATAAAATTCCAAATGACAATAGGAAACAGGCTTCTGTTTTGGTGGTGCACATATCTTCTAATTGGTAGGTATATTCCATTCCTGAAACACATGAGAACATGTTATCAAAGCAGAGAAATATGTGATATATGAAACAGATTTGACTTTGAGTGCACAGGAGATACTCATTGAAATCTCCCCAAATTACCTGCCAGGAGATTTGGATAGCACCGCAGTCCTGTTTTAGGGAAGTGAGGTTATTTGTCAGTGAAATGTGGGTTATTACTGTTTAATATGACCTAAATGTACCCATTAGCTAAAAGCCTGGGAGTAAGTTTCATTACATGTATGCTTTGAACATATATAATTGTATAATATTGGTGTTTCCCATTAATTAATGTGTATTCCTATATTAATTGAAAATATTCACCTCTGTTATAGAACACATAAAAAATGAGATGATAAAACTCAAAAGCTCTGTGAAGTATAGATAATGAAGCTACTTCTTACAAGTTAGTAGCTTGTAAGAAGTAGGTGAAAATAATGTGTGAGGCATAAATAATGAGTAAGCAAGTAGTTTTAAGGTATAGACAGAAGTCTTTAGATGGTTTAACACAGATAAGCAAGTTAGTAACTTATGAAACAAGTTTACATAAAATCAGGAGAGCATGCATCACGTATTATGCAAAGATAGAAAAGCTAAAAGGACCAATGGGCGCCTAACATTCTTGATACAGTAATGTATGAGACATATTAAGAGTTCGATATTCTTGGGACCTTATTGCTGACTCCTGACCCTTGTATCCTCAGCCCAAGAAATGCAAATAACATTTGTAGATTCTCATCAGGCTAATTGGTGAACTATACCTGTGGCCAATACTTAGACCTACATTTCTTCTGCAGAACAGTTGTGGGTATTGTTAACTCTAGACACTGTCCCTCTGTTGATCCCCTTGCTCACCCTTAATTCTGGTCCTCATAACCACACCATCAAAAAGGAGGCTAATGCATCAGATAGGCAGGCCGTATGAACATTGTTTAACATAGAATCCAGGCGATATGGTCCTTTTGAACTGCTTGTACCTTATCCTAAGTATATTAAAATACCTCTTCTCTTTCCTCTTGCTTCCAGCTGTATGTTACAATTTGATTTAATAAACTCTATGATTCAAGCATCTTAATTTGGTCTATGAGCTTCTCTGGGGCAGCTTGCCTAAAAAGTATACTTGGAGAATACTGTTATATCAAGGTAATTTTTCACATGTCAATGATACCTAATTCACTTATGTATTCATGAAGAGGGCATTAACAAGTAAATTAGAGGATGAAATGCAGGCATCAAACAAGAGAACATTCGGAGGTAACATCTTTGGAGTTAAGAAATGACTATATATATATATTTGTTTTTTTCTGGTTTTAGTTCACGAAGTTAGTGCATGTTAGTACAAGAGAGCTGGCATAAGCTGGAGAATTGTCTAGGATTCTTGGAGCTAATGAGTCACCCACTCATTCCCTCTCAGTTCAATGCAAGTGTTAGCTATGTCTTACAAAGCAGAACCTTAATCTCTCCCCAGTGGGGTATTTGAACTTTTTTACATGGCAGCTGGCTTCCAAGAGGGTGAAAATGGAAGCTTCAATGCCTCTTATGTCTGACGTCCATATATCATCCTACATCATTTCTGCCACATTCAATAGATCAAGGCAAGTTAAAGGGAGGGGAAAGAGACTCCATTTCATTGGAGAAAAGACATGTGAGGTCCATCCACTGGGTTGGGAGTAATTGTTGATAGCCAACTTGGCAGACAATCTACCACACAAGTTTCTGCTTTTGTCTTGCCTCAAAACACAACAAAAATATTTTCCAACAAAAGCATTGTGTGAAAACTATTATCATAGTTCTTTCTTTCTAAAGCTACATAGCAGTTTGATTGCAGAAGTATATCCTACTCTGCTTCTCCCAAATACACAGATTTTTAGTTTACACTAAATCAGGTGAAAAGGAGGCTTTCATTATCATGTGAAACTATTTATGATTTGCAGTGTGTTGAATAGTGGCACCCAAAATGCTATGTCCTTGCCCTAACCCCCCAGTACCTGTGAATGTGACCTTATTTGGAAAAAGGGTCTTTGCAGGTATAATTAAGGGAAAGATCTCGAGATGAAATCATGCAGCATTAGCAAGATCAGCCCTAAATCCGGTGGCAAATATCCTTATAGAAGAGGAGAAGATGCAGGTACACAGATAAGAAGGCCATGTGAAGACGAGGAGGCAGAGATTAAAGTATGCTTCCATAAGCCCAGGAATGCCTGGAGCCACCAGAAGTTGGAAGAGGAAAGCATGAATTCTCCCCCTAGAGCCTTGAAAAGGAGTTAGGCCCTGCCAACACCTTGATTTCAATTTCAGACTTCTGCCCTCCAGAATTGTGAGAGAACACATTTTTGTTATTTCAAGTTGCCAAGTTTGTGTAATTTATTATGGCAGCCCTAGAAAAGTAGCACATGTTTCTTTATCAAACACTTATTGAAGTACTTCACAATTTACTATTGTTTTAAAAATTTGTATTCCTAGTTCATCTGGCTTCAGAGGATCTTCATGTTGCAGAAGAAAATAAAAGGACGAGAACAGCTGCATTTTTTTTTCAAATTAATAAGAGCTTTCTTAAGAAAATGTACACCTTAAATTCCTGAAATGTGCAGATTTTCCTCTCTGGTCTTCTATCTGATGATGGTATCCAAATCCTCTCATCATTTATAGTGGCTGGATGGCTTTTATGATCCACCTATATCTCACAATACCATTTTTTTAATAGCATCTCTTTGTGCTCTTAAATCCTTATGGCAAGAAATCAAAAGTAAAATATTTAATCAGTACCATGGCTTCAATCAGTGGTTTTAAAAGAATGGTTCCCTAACCAGCAGCAGCAGCAGCTCTTGGGAACTTGTAAGAATTTGGACTCCACCCCAGACCCAGTGAATCAGAAACCGAATCTGTGTTTGAATAAGCTCTCCAGACAATTCTGATGCTTTTGAGGTTGATAACTGCTGGTTTAAATGCTTCCAGTGATTATAAACTTCAAATCTTTGAGATATTAATAACTACCGCCTAATTAATTTTCTTATGTATGGATATGCTGAACAATTTTTTTCAATTGATTTGTTCAGATTTCCTTCCCTTTTTAACCCATCTAGCAAGTGTTTTTACTAAAATGGCTGCTGTCCAACATCTGGTTCTGAAAGGAAACTACAAAAATCCACCAAAACATATTTGCTTGATTCCTGTGGGTTTTTGGGTGGGGAATAAATTTAAACTCTATGTGAACCTAATAAGGATAAAATAAGGAAGTGCAAAGAAATAAAACATTAGGTTGGGACTGCAGAAACCAAAACTGTTAGGTTTGTGCTGCAAGCCTTTCTTCTCTGATATCTTTGGGTCCAAAGGAACTCGTCTGCTAACCAACCTACCCCACAATGCAAATATAGGATATTCATTTTGTCATAGATATCCTGTATGCATGATTCAAGTCTTTCTTTTCCCACTTCGGAGGGGGATGTCTACATGATTATGAACAAACCTAACTGCATTCACAGGGCATAGACTACAAAAAGACTCTCACTCACCCACTCAATCCATGCTTGTTACTCAAAGAATGAGGCAAGGGGGCAGAGTGTAACAGAAATTGGGCTTAAAACTATTGTACACACAATGGCATGTTTTACAACTGATAACATCATATATCCAATAAAATATGTATTATAAAGTTTATGATAAAGTGATAACAGAGAAAATATAAGTTCTTTCTTCGCTGTGATTTTAGAGCCTATTACCATAAGTGTTATGGTTAATTTCATGTGTAAGCTTGGTGAGGTTATGGTGGCCAGTTGTTTAGTCAAAGACTGGCCTACATGTTACTGTGAAGGTATTTTATATGTGGAATTTGCATCTACAATCAGCTGGTTGCATCTCCAAGAAGTTGACTTTATCTATAGTCAATAAAGGAGATTGCCCTCAGAAATCTGAGCAATCTCCCCATCCAATCAAGAGTTCTCAAAAGCCAGAATTATGGTTTTCAGAGATCAGAAGAATTTCTGCCTTAACTTCAATATTGGCTCTTCCAGAATTTCTAGGCAGCTAGTTTCCCTGGGATGACTTAGGACTTCAACATTATCTTTATCAGAGTTTCCAGCTTGTGCCTATCCTATAGAGTTCAGACTTTCCAGGTCTCATGGTCACATATTATTAGGAATTGGTTCATGTACTCAATCTCTTTAACACACACATGTATACATCCTATTGGTTCTGGTTCTCCGGAGAACCCTGAGTAATAAATACATTATTTTCTAAACATCTGTTACTTTTTACATCTTTGAAATGGACAAGGTAAATATTTTTCAAAGGGCTTAGTGATGTATTCCTCTACATCTAACCCGATTTCTCCAGATGTATAATTGCTAGAAACATGTTCTAGCAGCTGGACTGAGATGCTAGTGTACATGGATTAATATAATTCTATAATTAACATCCTTATTAATTATACTAATTATAAAGAAACTTCATTACTAATTTGATACCCTTCTATACAACATGATCATGACTTACAAACCTCTGTATCCTCAGCACATAATGGTAACCTGTATGTTATTCAGAGTTCAGTAAATGTTTGTTGGTTGAACAAAGGATTCACCCACAGCCAGGAAAATAATATATATAATAATATATATTATATATATATATATAATGCATATAACAAAGCACCAACCTGAAGTTTTGCTTTTATAATGATAGAAAATAACATATTCAAATCAGATTTTTCTTTCAAGAGAAATATTTCTTCCCAATAGCTGTCATGAATTAGCTGTATATGTGGCAACAAATGCCATCAACAAAAATTAAGGCTGTTGCACAGCTGAAAATTTTATACTTCATCAACATTTAATGAAAATATAGACAAATATAATTTGTTAAGCATCTCAGAGATACTGTGAAGTTTCAAGCAAGTTGGCAAGCCACAAATTTTCACAGATGCTTCCTCACTGTGATAGGGGAAGAAAGCCCAGGTATTTCTTTTACAAAATTGTTTGCCACCATGGCTGTTGATATCTATTATATAGTCAATCACTCCTTTTACTTTTATTCTTAGTGAGTCAGTCTCTTACATTCAGATAAAACAATCTTTGTCACGTAACGAGAGGAGAAAATTAATCAATTTAACCAAATGCTTTAGCCTCATTTTATAATCAAAGATTTAGCTCATCTCTCAATCTTCTGTGAATGCAGACTCCAACTTACTCAAAAATATCTGTCCAGATATGGCTTTTGGGTAAGCCATTACAATAATTTCAAATTGATTTTACAGTTCTCAATTAATGCATCAATCAGGGTGTAGTTCAGAAGCCAGAAAGCAAACCAGTAATTTGGACAGGAAAAATTTTAGCATAAAAATATCAATTAGTATAAGGAATTGACTAGTAAGAGAAGTAAAGAGGACTCTAAAATAGGAAATACAGATGTAAGGAGCAGCCACCAGCTCTGGGACTGTGGAAGAGAACTCAAGAAAGGAACCAACTTGGAAGAAAGCTCTCCTCCCAAAGCTAAGATTCAGACCTCATTGAAGAGGGCAAGGCTGTGGCCCACTGCGTGGAAAAGAATTTCATTGAGGGGCTACAGGAAATCACCTGTCGGGCACTTACTAGATTTGTCAGGAAGCCACCCCTGCATTGTCAGTAAGACTTGCTGGGGGCATGCATCCCTGGTCTCCAGCACATCACCCACAAGGAAGCTGCCCATGTCTGGGAAAGTTTCCCACTGAAAGAAGGCCACCCCAGCCACCGAAGGAACAAGAGGAAAACACCATTACCAGGAAAAGATGCCTCTAACTCTTACAGTGTCCTTCAGCACCCTCTATTGATAAGACCTAATATTTCACCAGCTGGCAAAGAGAAACATTTATAGGGTCCAGTCCCAGTATCCCAAAACAGGGAAAGAAGGACTGATTTGGAGTTGAGAGATAATAAATTGATAACTGGGATGATAAGTATCCCCTTTGTCTTCATTCACCTATTAGAAAAACACTAACTTAAGAATCTTCAACACTCAGAACATAAGGGCAGATAGGGAAAAAGGAACAGCTGATATAAAGGATAATAATCACTGCAAATTAAGAACATCTAATTTTTACTGGGCCTTAGCTGCCAGCAGTGCCCTCATATTTTTCAGAAGCGGAGGAGAGAGAGAATAAGGAAGAGGGAATTTTTGAATAGATAATATTTCAATAATTTTCCCAAGCTGACAAATCACTCAAGCAATAGATTTAACAAATGGTTAAAGACCAAGCAGGAGAAATAAAATGAAAACCACATTTGGCACATCATGAAGGTCCAAGAGATTATCTATGAAGCATATGGGAAAGGAAGAAAATTGCCAGAATTGTAACCCTAGATATATCAATATTTAAAAGATGGGTCTATAAATCTCAACTGCAGATCAAGATCAAAAATATCCATTTCAAAATTATTTCCTCACACCTCTACTCTTCAAAGTTACCCACTATTATAAAAAATTGTTGCATTGCTCATTTAATAGAGAATTGAAGAACATTTGGAATGTACCTCATTCATCTTTGTGTGCCTGCTACAAACATATGTGTATACATGGCACACTTTGCTCCTTCCTATCTCTCATTATAGAATAAATCTATTCTTCCTTCATAATGCTTATTCCATTCCACTACCTTTGGACACATCCCCTTTCACACTTCTATGGACAAAGTTATTTAAATTTTCTCTTTGTTGTCATACATATTCCCAAACCGTTTCCATCTACTGCTATTTCCATCCACGACTATTTCCCAAAACCGTGGTCTTTACAAAACCGACATCACATTTACCTGGGTTGCTTAGTAAAAACACAGATTCCAGTGCCCCAAGAAAACTACTCCTCTGTAGGACAGACCCCAGGCATCTTGTTTTCCCAAATTGCCCCCTGGTAATCCTTATGCATACCAAATTTTGATAACCACTGATTCACTGCCTTTTTGTAAGTTCAATTCTCACTCATTAAGAATAAATAACCCTTGACTTTTTCCTCCTCTGATTTTTAAGGCATCTGTCCTTTGCCCTTCTCTACCAAGTTCTTTCAAAGCATTATTCGCAGCGCATCGAAGGTACACCAAAAATCACTACCTAGTTGTCCTCCCACACTGGCACTTGAAATGTTTCTGCAAGGTCATGCTGATCGCTTTGAATTAAGTTCAGAAGATTTTTCCATCTTTTCAACTCTTCTCTGACTTGACTTCTGCCATGTTTGGTACTGATCTTTTCCTTCACTTGGCTTCTATTTCTCTTTCTTAATTTCTCCCTACTTCTTTACCCTATTCCTTGATCTGCAGTTGAGATTTATAGACTCATCTTTTAAATATTGATATATCTAGGGTTACAATTCTGGCAATTTTCTTCCTTTCCCATATGCTTCATAGGTAATCTCTTGGACCTTCATCATGTGCCAAATGTGGTTTTCATTTTATTTCTCCTGATTGGGTTTTAACCACTTGTTAAATCTATTGCTTGATTGATTTGTCAGCTTGGGAAAATTATTGAAATATTATCTATTCAAAAATTCCCTCTTCCTTATTCTCTCCCTCTCCTCCCCTTCTGAACTACAATTTTATATATAATAGATATTTACTGAAATATCTGTTAAAAGATGTGCTTCCAAAATAAGCACAAGGAACAATACAGCCCAAGGAAGAACTGCAAATAAACTGTTAAATCCATAAACTGACAAATACCAGGTTAAATATATAGAAAAACTGACTATACAAATTTATAACTATTATTTAGAACTTTGTCGAGGAGAATAAAAATAAGTCAGAACTAAAATATGGGAAATAACAGATCTGTTGGAATGTGGTAGACATTTATGTGTTCTAAGAACTTTGTACTTTTCAAGTGAAGGATAAAGATATTATATTAACACTGAACTTTTTAAATAACATAAGCATGTTAAGTAAGACAATTCAGAAGAAAAACAGAGTATAAAACTTTCAAAATGTCACTGTGGGCAACAGAAAATTTAAAAGCTTTATGAGTCCATTAAAACCTTGAAAGGAGGAGAAAAAAAAGAAGCATGGGGAAGAAACTGGATAATTAAAATTTACAAAATAGTATAGCAAAAATAAACACAGGGCCATAGTGGCTCAGCAGGCAGAGTTCTCACCTGCCATGCTAGAGACTCGGGTTCATTTCCCAGAGCCTGACCATGAAAAAATAAATAAATAAATAAATAAATAAAATAAATCCAAGTACATCAATAATCATGACTATATAAGTGCTCAATTTATCAGTTAAAACAAAATTACAATTGGATTGAACAAAACAATCAGCAATACTCTTTAAAAGAGGCATACTTAAAACTTGAGGATACAAAAAGGTTACAAACAATAGGATGGGAAATTATATACAATCACACACTGATCAAAGAACAGTTGGCATGGCTATATTAAAATCACATAAAATAGTCTTTTTAATACTGAAAAACAAATGTTATAGGAAGTTATAGCAATTTAAAATCTGTATAGATGTAATAAAATTGCCTCAAATTTTATAAAGCAAACTTTTACAGATTTAGAGAAGATAATAACTAAATCAACAACCATAGGAGAGAGACAATATACTTTTCCCAGTAATTTATAGATTAAGCAGAAAAATAGTTTGTAAGATATAAAAGACTTGAAAATCAGAATGCTCTATTTGATCTGGTGGATATATATAAAACTCTGTATCCAACAATTAAGAAATAAATTTTCTTCTTAACAATTTTCAAGCACTAGCCATATATTAGATCATGAAATAATATGCAACAAATACTTTTTTGTAGACCACATCATCTGGCACAGTGAGATTAATCAATAATCAAAAAATGAACCAAAAACTCATATTTGGTAATTAAAAAACACACATATATAATATATAAAATAGTGCAATATATAGTATAATGCAAAACATTAATAATAGGGAAAATGTATTACGGCAGGTGGTGGAGGGAGGAATATGAGAATTCTATGTTCTGAATGATTTTCTGAAAACCTACAACTTCTCTAAAAAAATTCATATCAAAAAAGATAAATATGGAAATTAGTAAACAATGAAAACTGGATAATAATGAAAACACTCATCAAAACCATGATACAATTACAACTATACTTAGAGAGAAAATTATAACTTTAATATTTATATTATAAAAAAATGAAAGATGTGAAATTAAAGAGCTAAATATCTAACAAGGGTTAGAAAAAGAAAGTAAAAGAGGAAGGAATGTAGAAATAATAAGAATAATGATATAAAAGCAAGATTTAATGAAGTAGGAAATAAAAATTAATGGGGAGGATCAAATAAAGTAAAATGTGGTTCTTAGGGTAATAAAATAGAAAAGGCTGTGCCAAGTCTGAACTACAAATGGAAAAAAATAGATATAGGAGAAATCAACTATCAATTCAGCAGAGATTTAATTTTTTTATATTAATACGTTTGAATTAAATTGTTAAATTACTAGAATATTACAATTTATTAAAATTGACTCAAGAAAAAATAGAAAGCCTAAATATACTATGGAAGACCATTAAGAAATGACAAATGTTAATGATATAATCCCCCTCCAAATCTGCAAATCCCAAATATTTTCAGGTAAGATTTTATTGAGCATTTAAGAGGAAATAATTACAATTTTACAAAAGTTTTCATGGAATAGAAATAGAAAGAGTGAAGAAGATACATCCTAACACATTCTATGAGATTAGTAACTTGATAGAAAAACCAGGCAATAAGATTTTGAGACTGGAAAATTCAACCAACATCACTTATGTACATAAACATTTAAAAAAATTAAATTCTGGATAAAATATCAGAAAATTAAATTCAGCAAAGTATTTAAACTGTTTTATCTAGGAATAAATCTAATAAAGAAGGTACAGGAATCTTATGCTAAAATACCTGAAACTTTAATGCAAGTCTTTAAAATACACATGATTAAATGGACAGATATAAAAACTGTTCATTAATAGGCCAATGTAATATACTAAGGATTTCAATTTTCCCCAAGTTAATCTCTGGTCAATGAAATTCTAATCAAAACCTATGAGAGAGTACTCTCGGAAGAGCTTTCTGAGACTACAGATATCTGAATATGGATTCTTTCTCCTTCATTCACAACCATGGCTCTCTTCTGGAATCAGTAAGCTGTTTCATGTAAGCGATGTCATGCATTCTGATAGACTTGGTAAAGAGAACTGGTACAGGGCTTCTGCTTCACGTGTGCTAGGCGCACAACTGGAGACACTGGAACTCAGGAGCAAGATCCTTAGGACAGAGCATCATGGTGGGTGTTTGGGAACATACAGTACCCCTAAAAATAAATTTGACATTGCTCTAAATATCCAAAAAGCCAACATATTGTTTCCCAGTGGAACAATTCTTCTGTTCCCTTAAGGCTTAGAGGATAGGGACACAAGAAAGCAAAGTGGCTTCCTCCAAATGTCTCACTAGGGGCCTGATACTTTTGCATCTTAGGCCTATAGGTCCAGAAACTCTTTTCTCTCATCATCTGTGGGAATTCCCACATTAATGATACTTCAGTAACTGGATTTGAACGCTAGAAAGCCAATGGAGAAAAATTATCATCCATCTTAGACAGTTTAGCAACCAGAGGGAGCAGAGTCAAACAATCATAATGAACGCCCAGTGAAATAGAAACTCTAGAGGCAAATGAGGACCTCAACCAAGAACACAAGCCTGCAAGGAGATTGAATCAGAGTAAACATATACACCCACACACACTTACGACTTCTGAGGCTCAAAAATTTAATTCCAGCAACACAAAATGAGGTAGTTTATTAAATAAAAGGTGAAGGATAAAATTGAGAGCCCTGAAAGAACAAGGAGAACAACAATCTCGAAGACCAGAAGGGTGGGTGGGAGGGAAAGATGACGTTCATAAAGGTAAAGACAAAATAGTTAGGTGACAAAATCAGGAGATACGCTGTGAAAAAAGAAGATGCTCTTGAAAGAGAAAAAGGACCATATAGAGAAGATGCAGCAATCAAATAAATCCTAAAAGAACACTGTCATGAACAAACAAGAGACCTAAATCTGTAGACTGGAAGACATTTTCTAGATCCAGCTGTACTAATGAAAAGTACCCACATGTATATTGTGATAAAAATTATTGAATTCTCAAGATAAAGAAAAAATATCACATTACCTATGTAATAGGAAAACATAACATATTACCTACAAAGGAAAATTAATCATTCTGGAATGGCATCAGACTTTCCATCTGCAACACTGTAAGCTAGAAGATGGTGGTATTTAAAGCATAGACTATGGGAAATAAAATGTCAAGATTCCTACACATGCCAAATATATCATTCATCAATAAGGATGAAAGAAAGATATTAAGGACTTGCAGAAACTCTTAAAATACATCACTCAAATATCCCAATTTAAGGAAAATATCTATGCTCCGACCAAAATAATGATAATAATACTAATAGTAATCAACTCCAAAAACAGAGACATCAAGATGAGGAACTATGAAAAGGGAGGCAGTGGTGAGCAGTGAAACCATTTAAATATATATAATGATAGCTTGATAGATAAAGATAAATTGGGAACAATATTGGTAACAATAAGTACTATATGAGAATTCCTGAAAGACAAAAGACATACAGAAAAAATATATAATGAATATTAAAATGGACAGAAAGACTTAGGAGTTGGGGTGGGGGTGGAGTAAGGAGAAAGAAGACATAAGAACGTTGCAGCGGTCTAATTCAAAGTGCCAGAAATGTTACTGTACTGTTGATTGATCTTACCTCATCCTTGCATGGCAGAGAAAATAGAACCAATGTTATACTGCTGGAAATGAAAATTTTTTTCAGTAAAGGGCCACAGAGTAAATATTTTAGGCTTTATAAGCCATAGCTTCTGCCACAACTACTCAACTCTGCTGTTGTACAACGTGCAAAAGCAACCATATACAATACATAAATAAATAAGCATGGGTCTTATAGATATGCAAAAGAATATTTTTAAGATACAAAAAAATAAATTAAGATATAATGATTTTATAAGAAATTCAATCTCAGAGATGGAATCCATATTCAGTAAAAAAGAGGGGAGAAAAAATTGGAAGGAGAAGGAATTGGAGGGAGATGGGCGACAGGGTAATCAGGACATAGACTTGGGAGAGTGGTTCCAGATAACAGAATTTAAGAGAACAAAATCCCCAGGAATTATAGGTAGGAACATAAGCGGAGACCTTATATACTACTGGGGCAGACCTTCCACAACCACTGTTTTTAGGGGAGTGAAATGAAATATGGGGCCACTGCCTGTGAAAAAGAAACAGTCCAAACTAACTGAGCCTGCTAGCATCTATTGATGAATTATGTAGGAGAAGATTAGAAAATACCTGTCACTACTTATACCTCACATTATAGTGAAACTGTAGAACAGCCTTTCATTACTTACTCTCT
This sequence comes from Myrmecophaga tridactyla, assembly GCA_004026745.1. NCBI lineage: Eukaryota > Metazoa > Chordata > Mammalia > Pilosa > Myrmecophagidae > Myrmecophaga > Myrmecophaga tridactyla. Next base: position 55,429 of record PVIY010006279.1, read on the forward strand.
TAATTATAGCTCTGACCACTAGGTGGCACTCACCCAAAATTGGAGCAATCCAGGAAGGGGATAAAAAGGTTGCTAACTGGCATGGGTTGAATTTTGCCCACAAATAAGTTTTGATGGGCCCATCAGGTTTGCAAAAATTTGGATTACTGCTCAATATTTTAAGTTAGAGAATGCCACGTTATAAAATCTGTGTTTCTTGCTTCTTTTGAAAAATAGAATATCTGAAAAAACATTCTTTTACAGCGAGCATTCTTTCTGCTGTTCAAGAGCATCTTATTACTCTCATCTGCTTGCTTTAATCGGTTATTTACCTGTCTGGTCCCTATAAGTATTTTTAATTTTGTGGTCCTTGCATTACAATTTCACCTTAAGTTCTCAAGCTATTAACATTTATTCAAAGAAATCTAAGAAAAATATAATTTGATACTCAAATGTATTTCAGAAATACAGATGTAAAGTTAAAATAGAGGAAATAATATAGGAATCAAGATCTGGCTACTAGATTAGAGAAAAATCTTGAATTAAGGAAACTAAGGGAAAACCTAAGTGCAAGAGAGGATGAAAAGGCAAAAATACTTCAGAATCTAGCAAATGTCAGCCTTATGTGGATTAATGCATTAAATCCTTAAAATCACTCTGTGGTATATAGTTTCTTTCCCATTATACAGATAAGGAAAGTGAGGCTCAGAGTCTTGAATAACTTTTTCAAAGTCCTAGATAATAAAGGGCAGAACTGGGTCTAACCCTAAGTAGGTCTGAGACAGATCTCAGGCTCTTAGCTTCTACCCTAAGCCCCTTGAAAATTTGACAATCATCTTGGAGTTGTAATTTGTCTTGCTTTGCCAATCCAGACTGAATACTTCTGAACCCTCAAATTGGTTAATCCAGATTTTCCTTTGGGTGAGGCGATAATTCCTCAAGAAGGAAAGCAGATGAGTGAACCATTGTGTTCCCCATTTTTTAAAATGAGGAAGATGAGGATTCTTTCAGATAATGGCGTTCTTTCCGTCACTCCCTGGGATTTTCCTTCATGTGAGAACTCCAAAATTCCTGGGGATGCTTACTTCACCCTGAAGGAGAATCAGAAAACCTGCAGGGTCAGGGGTGTATTCCATTCTTATGACAACTGCTGCCACATGGTGTCACTGTTGAAACACAGGAACATTGTCCGTATGCAGGGTCCCTGCTGCACAAGACTTGCTGAATTGCATGCTGAAGTTGTGATCCCTGGCCACTGCAGAAGAGTTTTCTGGTGACCTACAAGTACCACCACCATCCAGCACTTGTGTGGCAGTAGTTTATCCACAGGGAAAAGAGACCTCTTAGTGTTCATTTCGACTATGATAATTTCAGGCCATTGTAACCTGAGTCCCCCAAGATTTCACACTTTTGAATGACATATAAAATTATTTTATGAAGATCCCACACTTGGCCCCCAGATGGCTGAGTTCGGAGGGATTGTCAAAGTCTCGGCTCTGTAATTGCCCAGCATTACCTCTCCTTCATCCCACTTTTAACCAACTCTATATGTGAAAGAACTTCCTCTCCAGCTGTCTGTCCCAACACCCATCCCATTTTCATCCAAGGAAGAATAACATTTCTTTACTCTTGAGACTTGACTGTTTTGCAAAAGTAAGACGTAATTTTAATGCCTATAGTTCTTTCAACTGCTAGGAAATTTACTCTGCATGAATTAAATCATCTTGCATGGATTAAAGCAGAATGACTTGGTTTCAGACCCCAGGATGTAAACTCTATGAAGCATTCCAAGTAGCTCAATGCCAGGAAGATGATCCCCAAATCCCTTCTTGTTAAAAAATAATTGGTGGCATTATTATTTGCCAAGCAAAAGTTAGGGGTACATGCAATTGAAGAATTAATGGTATGTAAGTTGTTTCCAATTTAGTGAAAGTTGTTTTTCTTATAACCCCATTATATATCAATGTTCTCCCTCATGAAAATATTTTCTGCATCTTTACATAGATCATCATTGAGATGAAAAATACATGTGAAGAAAATGCTGGAAAATACTTCAATAAATTGCCAGTTTCCTATGGAACTATAGTCATATAGACATGTAGTCAACTATAAGTTAATCAGAGAGGAGAGAAGTTCATAAAAAATCCAACTCATAGTTGAACTAAACTATGCATCATCTTTTACTTCCTTCCCACCAACTTGTAAGCAGACTATCCCCAAAGCTTGCATCTCAGTTTCCTAAAACCCCTTATCTACCCCCTTTCTCTGGGGGAGGGGTAGAGGTATCCTAATGGACATCAATGGCAGCAAGTAATAAATAACTATTGCCTAATTTCTGAGCCCTGCTGCATTATAACCATAGTTAACTAGGAATCTAATTACTCTGATAATTGAGAGGCACCCATATCCTAGTCTCTAGGATCTTCCAAGAAGTGGAATTCTCTATGTACTATCGTAAATCATTTCTGGAGATAATAAACCATTCTTTTGCTCCTACAATATTGATTCATTTCCTTATGAATCAAAAAAAATTACTTCTTCAGATGTCTTTTATCTTAAAAGCGGAGGGCATTAAGTGACTGCTAATTTTCATGTTAGTGATAGAACCCTCCTGTGCTGGACTGAAATTGTTGTGCACTCCAGAAAAGCCATGTTCTTTAATCCTCATTCAATATTGTTGGGTGGGATCTTTTTAATTAAGTTATTCCCATGGAGATGTGACCCACCTAATTGTGGGTGGGACCTTTTAATTAGGTGGTTTCCATGGAGATTTGTCTCCACCCATTCAAGGTGGGTCACTTACTAGAGTCCTTCAATAGGGAACTGTTTTGGAAAACGCTCAGAGACAGTGCACACAGCCAGAGACGTTTGGAGATGAAGAAAGGAAATGCCCCTGGGGAAGCTATTTGAAATGCAAGAGACAAAGAGCCCAGCAATGCCAGCCACATGCCCTCCTAGCCAACAGAGGTGTTCTGAACCCATCTGCCTTTCTTGAATCAAGGTATATTTCCCTGGATGCCTTAGTTTGGACATTTTTATAGCCCTAGACCTATAAACATGGAACTTAATAAATTCCCTTTTTAAAAGCCATGTCTAATATATTGCATTCCAGAAGCTTTAGCAAACCAAAACACCCTCCTAAAGCAAAAAGAATAAAGTTAAGAATTACATTAAGATACAAGCTTTTGAACTTTTCCTTTATTGATAAAGAAACTCTTTGCATTCAACATTAAACTTCTCATCTGTTAAATGAAGGACCCCAAATGACTTGACCTCAGTTACAGAGTAGAAAATGGAGCTCAAATTCCTGTATACTGCGTTTGCTGTTACCCTCATGCTGCATGAGAACTAATCAGTTATTTCAGTCATTGTCTCCACAACTTTTTCTTTCCCCCAGAAACCATGGGGGAAAATTACATTAGAATTCCAGGATATTGCTTTCAGAACACTTGGCTACAGCTAAGGCACACACATTGCTGGTGTTGTGGGTATTCCTTTGTGGTTTATAGGCAATCCAAACATCAGCTGCATGTTGTTATATACCAATTTTCAGAGATGGTGATGGGATCCCATGTTACAGTATGCTTAAAATAAAAACAGAAACCTCCTGTCAGAGGTTGTGGGATGACATGTACTTTTGTGCCACCTCATCAGAACTTGCTCTTTCAGCCAGAGAGTTTATTACAAAGTGCAGCAAAGTGGAACAGAACCACAAGAGAAACAGAGCTCCCCCACCCTTTCTGAATTACTCTGAGAGAGGATTTTCCTTTGGAAATTACATGACTGCCTCGGTGCTCACTGCACGATGGCTTTGTTCTTAATGAATTCTCCATGGGGCTCTACAATGAAAATACCTGAATGAGTTAGAAATCAGAGAAATACACATTTATAGTTTCTTTCATTGAATGTCCCCCTTTCTTTGGAGTGGAAACTATTACCTTTGGAGGTGAGACTGAGTGGACAGAGATTTGTTCAGATTTAGGCCACTTGAGGTTGAGATGTGGAGCAGAATATGTACATAAATGAAGATGTCTTATGGCAACTGGGAAAAATAAATTAAACTAGGTTAAGATTGTGGAGTTGGAAAACAGACTTAAATGAATTTTACTGGGCATAAAACAAATAAGCAAGTGTGGAAAAGAGTTCTAAAACTTTGTCATGAGCTTATCAATCAAAGTTTTTGTTACTACCCTACTGGTTTAGGTTCATCAAAGGCAACTTTGCATATGTATAAAGTTCTTGTATAAAGTTCTCAGACCTTTCAACTTGCTTTTTTTTTAATTAATTTCCATTCTCCCCTATTTAAAAACAACATTTAAGTTTGCTAAAACTTCTATGCATAGTTGTCTGAGGTAGCGTTGGAGCTGGAAAGTTGCAAACTGAATCAAAGTAAGCTGTGCTCTTGTTGTTTCTGAATTATTAAACATTTACATATTATTAGCCCTGTATATATACACACTTGATCGAAGAGCAGAACTTGGCATCAGGAATTTTGGAGATACCTCATTCTAACAGAAGGCATGCTTTAGGCCTTAACTAGCTAAACTTTGTTGATGGCATACAAAATGTAAGTACAAGAGTGGACTTTAAAAAATCTTGCACCCATAAAGTACATAAACACTCTAAACCAGCAAAGAAGATAATGTGTTTATGATGTTAATTACTGAACTTCGCCAGCTTAGTTCTAGATATATTAAAAGTTGCTTATATTAGCAATGGATCATGTTTCATTGTTGAGTGTTTGCCCTTTATCCCCCTAAGGTCACCAATCCTGTAGAAAGAGGCTAGGAAATCTGAATAACGTCATATAGTGGTCCAAGAGAAAAAGAATGCCATGATTATGAGCCTGGCCATGGCACTGTGGGATCAATAATGCCATCCTGACCAAAAGGGGAAAAGAAGTGGAACAAATAAGGTATCAGTGGCTGAGAGATACCTTACTGATATAGAGTTGAGAGGCTACTCTGGAGGTCACTCTTAAGCAAGCTTCAGTTAGACATTGCTACCTGTCATAACTTGCCAAACTCCAACCAAAATCATTCCTGCCAATCCCAAAGAACACCTAAGGTATTATATAAGATTCTACAAAGGTTCCATGCACTAGGGTAACAGGAGAAACCTACAACCTCCAGATGTATTCCTGGCCCAGATAAGTCCTGAAATCTAGAGGGACCAGCCTCTCTAGAACATCAACTAGTTCCATCCCCATCCCATATTATCGGCAGCCCCTTCCAACATGAAAAAGTTAGAAGGGGCATAGCTCAAATACCCCTAAAGAGTGGGAGAAAGATCAAAGGTGATGGTAGAGTTATACAGAGAAGATAGTGTTTAACAAATAAGTATGATTGCTGAATCATTAAATTGACGTTTCTTTTAGTCTCCAATACTTAAGAGCAGCTAGAAGTAAAAACCTAAAATTGTAGAATTGTAACCCATACCAAACTCTGAAATCTGTTCTACAACTTATTGTTGTGCTGTACTTTGAAATTTATTGTTTTTTTGTATACATGTTTTTTTCACAAAAAAAAAAAGACACGAGGAGGAGTATAACAGAGATCAGACAGGATTTAACAAATGAGTAAGACTGCTGAATCATTATATTGATATTTCTTTTGGTCTCCAGTATCTTGGAGCAGCTAGAAGAAAAAATGAAAAATTGTGGAACTGTAACCCATACCAAACTTTAAAATCTGTTCTATAATTACTTGTTAAAATGTACTTGGAAATGTATTGCTTTTTTTATAAGTATGTTATATTTCACAATGAAAAAAATGTGAAAAGAAAAAAAGAATGCTAAGATTATGTCTACCCTTTCAAGGTATACTTTCTGGATTAAAAATAAAAAAATTAATAAAACTTCCAAAATAACAAATAAATACTCAAGACAGAAATGGAGTATGCGATACCCTCATTTCTGTGTGAGTTGTAGGTGATAATCTTTAACGGTACAATCTTTAACAGTACAAGGTAAACTCTAACAATCTTTCTTGAAGAAAAAGTCTTATATCCACTTTCTTGTTGCAATTTCCAAAAACATTTTTGGTGAATCTTCCACGATTTGCATAGTTTGCAGATTGAGAAATATAGTGGTTATCCACAGTAGTTAATGATAGCAGCCCTAGATTTCCATTTTTCCATAATGTTTCAAAACCTCTAGGTTCAGTCATCCTCTCTTTGACGTATATTTAAACATTATACCTAGTATCAGATTATTCCATCACATGGCATTTTGTTAAAATATATTGAAATAAATATGTAATATGATATTTCCTGTGGTACAAGCACCTTGCAAATATTCCCACCAGCAATTACTCAGAATCACATTATGTCTAAGTGGTGATTGAGGGTATGTCTAATAGATTAGCTTTTCCATCCTTCTGCCTTAGTCAGCTCTTCCCAGATTTAATGGTTTCTTTTAACCAGATTTCCCTTTAAATGACAAGATACAAGGGACAGGAATCAGAGAAATCATGAGGCTACAACCCCTGAGCTGCTTTTAACCCCCAGTAGTGAAACGTAGGTTGATGTATAGTAAAATGTGATGGAAACAATTTTTTAGGTCTTTATCTTATCTCCTTAAGCCCAAAGACCAGCCTGGTTCAATTTTAGCCTCAGGAAAGTGTTTAAGCCCCAGAAATCATAGACCCTAATGCCCCACACTTTGAACACCGCCCTGACCTGCCACTTCTCAGGGGATCTCATTAATTCTCTGACTCTTTCTTTTATCTCTGAGACTTCCTTCTCCTTAATTCCTCATCTTCATTCACCCAAGAGTATGTGATCCTCTCACCACCACCTTTACTACCTACCCTGAACCTCCAGACTGTTCTCTCTTTTATTCACCAGTACCTGTTTACCTATACCTTGTTCTCCTACCACACTGCTCTGCATTTTACCCCACCTTTGGATTAGAGACACCTTTTCTCCTACTACAGGGGACTGGGCCCTGTTGAAGACTGTCCCAGGAACCTGAAGATGGATGAAATCAAACTTCCAAGTGCCTAGCCTCCCTGAGGCCTTGGTGCCCCATTTTATCCCTTTTGATTGTGGGAAGCTTTCTTTTATATTCCAATCAATGCACTCTTCTAACCCATCACTTCTCTTCCATTAAGTTACAATCCAGCTTTCAGTCTCTTACCTTCTTATTCTCACATATCTTCTCAATCTTGCCTTCTGTTTAGATTACACTTAAAGCTCTCAGTATGTTTGTTTTCATTCTGAACTTTCCATCCCATGTACAAAAGTATTTACCACCACCAATCCATTTTTACCCTTTCCGCTGATCTAACTTCTCCCTACTTCAGGCAAAGCTCAACTACCCAGTTCTTGACCCTGCTCTTCCTTTTGTCATCCATTATCTCTCCTACATGGTCAACCTCTTTTTCCCTCTCTGCTTTTTTTCTGCTCAAAGTTTGCCCATTTTGGAAGAAACAAAAATACCTTCCCTTGAATTCCATTCTTCAAGAGCTACTTTTTAGTCTCTCAAATTCAGATTAATAAGGGAGGTGAAAGAAGTCTAGATTATCTTATATAGCTTTTGCTCTAAAATTTGGCTGTCAGTACTCCATTACAGTTGCCTGTGTTGGGATCCATAGTAACTGTTTATCCAAATTTAATAGCCATTTTTAGTTTCTATCTTACTGGACCTCTCTCTTGTGTATGACATCATTAATCCTGTTCATTTAAAATTTGATATGCCCTTGTCCTCCAAGACATACCAATTTTTTACTTCTATTCCTATTTCTATAATAGGGGTCTCTTTCACATATTCTTTCATTTTGGACTATTTTCTAAGTTCTCTGTCTTAATTACAGATGAACAGTATGTTGAATTAACTAATATCATTTTTAGCTAGTTTTAGACTTCCAAATCCACATGTTCAACTCAAACCCTTCCCTCTAAGATTTGAACAAGTGTGTTCACCAGTTGGCTGAACATGATTATCAGTTTTTGACGGGTACTTAAATCCAATATTTCTAAAACTAGTCTCTTTCCACCTCCTGCATCCTTTCTCCAAACTCTTCTATATATACCACATCCACTAGTTATACACTCATCTAACCCTGTGCTTGAAATCTGGAGTTACCTTTTTGCTTCCTCTCCTTTATTGTCCTTATCGTGTACTTAGTCTCTGATTGTATCTTAAATGCTCTGGTTACCCAGAACGCTATTCTCCATCTGCACTATAACTACCAGGGTTTGTGCTGTCATTCTTACTCACCTAGAGAGCAAAGGACTCCTAAATACTCTCTGTTGCTGTCTTGATCCTTCATATTCATCCCCACAAAGCTTCCAAACACCTTCTTAGAGGAAGACTGATTATATCATTCTCATGCTCCTTAATAAATATCTATAGAATAATTTCTTGGCAACTTATTATAATACTGCTTCATGTGACAAAAGTCTATGTGACAATCCCCTACCTCAAGCTTGATTCTGCAGCAACACAGAACAGATTATATTTCCCAGATTCTTAAACTTTTTTCTTTCCTTGTTGCCTTTGATCAGGCAGTAACTTTTTTTTAATGGATGATTTAAAGAAGGAATAACCAGCAAATATTGGGGAAGTTTTTCATAATCAGTAGGGTTTAGAGGTAAATTTTTTCTGACAACCTAGTCCCCTTTTATCTCCAGGATTCAATTACATACCAGCTCTCTGTTATTCTATTTTTATTAGACTTTATTTTTTTTATTTTTTTTTCAGATATTTTCTTTAATAATTTGGTGCCACAGATTATATTCAGGATAATTCATTATTCCAAAAGGGATAGAAAACAAATGGTATGCAAATTGTTCTAGTTTGCTAGATGCCGGACCGTAATATACCAGAAACAGAATGGCTTTTAAAAGGGAAATTCCATAAGTTGCTAGTTTACAGTTCTAAGGCTGAGGAAATGTCCCAGTTAAAACAAGTCTATAGAAATGTCCAATCAAAGGCATCCAGGGAAAGATACCTTGGTTCAAGAAAGCCAGTAAAGTTCAGGGTTTCTCTCTCATCTGAGAAGGCACATGGTGAACACAGTCACGGTTTCTCTCACAGCTGGAAGGGCACATGGTGAGCATAGTGTCATCTGCTAGCTTTCTCTCCTGGCTTCTTGTTTCATGAAGCTCCCTAGGAGGCGTTTTCCTTCTTCATCTCCAAAGGTCGCTGGCTCATGGACTCTAGGCTTCATGGTGCTGCAGCATTCTCTGCTCTCTCCAAATCTCCCATTCTCCAAAATGTTTCCTCTTTTATAGGACTCCAGTAAGCCAATCAAGACCCACTCAAATGGGTGGAGACACATCTCCCCTAATCCAGTTTAACAACCATTATTTTATTATTATTATTATTATTATTAATTTTTTAATTTCTTAATATGTGTTATTTGAAAATTATTTTGTGTTATTTCGCTTTGGGAAATTGTTTCAGGTATTAGACTTTATTTTTGTAGACTTTTGTAATACACTTTATTTGAAGAAGCTTTAGGTTTATGGGAAAATTGTACAGAAAGTACAGAGTGTTTCCATATACCTCCTCTTCCCACAACACAGTTAAAATGAACTTATGCTATTCCTCCGTTACCTTATTTAATAGGATCAAAAGTGATTAAAACTTTCATTTAGTGATACGATGTTTACAATTTGCTTCAAAATAATGTGTTGTCAGGGAGGAGTAATGGTTTAGGGAATACACGAGAAAAGACTGGCCACGAGTTGATGGTTCTTGGAGCTGGCCATGGGTAACAGATGTTCATTAATTTATTTTCTCTACTTTTGTATACAATTGCAATTTCCATAAGGACCTATCTGTGATAGGCTTGAATATAAACATTTCATCTCTTTCAAGGATTCTATTACAGTATTATATGAATATATGTCTTTATTAAATCACATGTTGCTTTCAAGTTTCTTGCTACATCAATCAGCAAAACAAATATATTTAATATTTCAAATTTTCAGTAGAATTGTTCCCTTTGCAAAAAGATACATGTTTTAGGGACAGTTTTGAGGACTTGCAATGGAGTAGACATTGTGCTATGTGTATTATATATATTATCTTGCTTTAATCCTCACAGGTTACTTTCATCCCAGGGATGAAAGGTCACTAGGAACTTATCTATACAATTTTCCTGAATAAGTTACTTGTATAGCTTACATTTGAGAAGCTTATCTCATAAGCTGAGCTGAATCAGAATCTCTATGACAGCAAAACATAATTTCTAAAGACCTATATGATATACCATGGCACTGTTTTCTCTTATTGTAATTCTTTTCTGGAAAGTTCTTTAATAATTCAACAATTTGATATCTTCTCTTTAAATACATAACACACTGTCTGCAACAACATACTTCTGACAAAGATTCTAGTGGATGTTATATTTTAACTTTGAAGGGCAAACGACATCAACAAACCAGTAACTATTTTCAATGAGATAATTGTGCTTAGATGAAAATTGTAAGGCTGCCTAGTTTGACTTAACATTTTTTAAAATTATAGTTGAAACAAAGGCTGCAAAATTCCAAAACAATTAAGTTTTGAAAGAATGAGAAGATAGTTTATATGAGGGTCTAGAGAATTCAGAACAGTGAGTGATCAATTGAGAGGCTGGAGAATATTTAAAATCAAATTATACTTATTGTGCACTTTGACATTATAAAATTAGGAGTCTACTTTCAAGAAATTATCTTACAGTTTACACTTGCATGACTAAAGATCTGGAGACAATGATGTTTATTTTACTTGTTCTTGTGGGAACTTGTATTTATTCATTATTTGTTTGCTATGGTTTATTAAACTTTCACCCTTGCAGAACTTAACCTACTGTCTGTGACTGCCTCAAACTTGCTGTAATCAAATAACCACCAATTCAAAAGCAGTGTAGATTCTCTAGGAGTTAACACAAGCATTTGTAAGCTTTTTCTTACTTGCATTGGTTTTGAAAGATTCATTTAAAAAATACAATATGGACTCACAGACTTTTCATTTCTACTTAGGTACTGATTTAGCTGTCCTAGAAAATTATCTGGGTCTGGATCCTGGCCCACCATTTACAGTACAGTGATGGCAAAGCCTCTTCACTTTTCCAAGTCTATTTCTCCATTAGCAAAATGGAGATTATTGCCCTGCTTTGAAGACAATTATATGGCAAAGTAATTTTTTCAGGGTGAGTACTCAAAAAAGAGCGTTTCCTCCTATAACGGTTAGTCTTCTGTTAACCTTCCATGCCAACTTTGCCAGACTAACAAAAACTTGGCTAGTGTTTTATTCAAACACTAATCTAGGTGTTGCTGTAAAAGTATTTTGTAGTTGTGGTTAACATTTATAATCAGCAGACTTTAAATAAAGGCGATTTCCTTCAGTAATTCGGGTGGGCCTCATCCAATAAGGTGAAGGCTATAAGAGCAAAAATTAAGGCTTCCAGAATAGAAGAAAGTCTGCCTCAAGGCTACAATATCAACTCTTGCCTGAGTTTCTGGCCAATATAATTCCAGCCATGTAAGAAGTGATTATCTTTCCTTTGTTGTCTTATTTTTAGCAAATAATAACATCATTTTTATAAGCAATTGCTTTGAATTCTCATTTAATAAAGATGCTGACTGGGTGAGTCACTGTGAGGATATTATTAAAGAAGCAGAAGCAAAAGGAAAGGTTCACAGCTGCAGATTTGAACTCTCATATTTCTCAAATTCAACAAAATTTACAATATAAGTTGGACACTTGTTACTTTTGAAAATGAGTTGAGGTGTACCCACACAGCCAAATCCTCCCTGCCGCTAGGTGCCCGTGCTCATAGGAACCAGTGTAGAATCCACAACCTGTGCTTATACCTGCACTGCAAAGCATCACCGCACTGTTTGGTCCTACCCTGCGCCCACATCCTGTCCCACATCCATCCCACAAATACAAAGCTTTAGATTACTGAAGGAAATCAACACCCAATGTAAATCAATCAAGATATTTACATGCCACAACGACAACAGATGATCACTAAGCATATCACGATGCAGACTGATATAGCCCATCCTAATGAACAAATTAAAGCACCAGCAGAGACATAGATGTTAGAAAAACTAATCAAAAATATTCATATAACTCTACTAAATAAAATAAATCAGATGGCTAGTGATATAAAGGAGTTCAAGAAGACACAAGAAGAACATAAAGATGAATTTGAAAGAATAACTAGAAAAATAGAAGATACCACAGAGATTAAAGATGCTGTAGACCAAATAAAAAATATACTAGTGACACACAACAGCAGATTTGAAGATGCAGAAGAAAGAATAAGCCAACTAGAGGACAGGACAACTGATTTTGAATGTTCAAAACAGCAAATGGCAAAAAAGATGGAAAAGTTTGAATTGGATCACAGGGAAATAATGGAAAAACTGAGAGCACAAATATAAGATTCACTAGTGTCCCAGAAGGAGAAGAGAAGAATAAAGGGCTAGGAAGATCAGTGGAGGATACAATGGGGGAAAACATCCCAACCCTTATAAAGGACATAATTATGCAAATCAAAGAAGCCCAATGAACTCCAAATAGAATAAATACAAATAGGCCTTCCTCAACACACATACTAATTAGTCTGTCAAATGTTGAAGAGAAGCATAAAATCCTGAAAAAGCCAAGAGAAAAACAATCTACTACATACAAGGATAACCACAGAAGACTGAGTTCAGACTACTCGACTGGAACTATGGAGGTGAGAAAGCAGTGGTCTGATATATTTAAGATCCTGAAGGAGAAAGACTTCAAGCCAAGAATTCTGTACCCAGCCAAATTGTCCTTCAATACTGAGGGAGAGATTAAATTTTTCATAGACAAAGAAGTCCTGAAAGAATTTGTCAACAAGAGACGGCCGTACAATAAATACTAAAAGGAGTTCTGCCCGATGAAAAAAAAAGACAGGAGAGGAACGTCTGGAGGAGGGCTCAAAATTGAAGAGTACCACTAATGGTAATTTAAAGAATACAGACAGAAAGAGGGAAAAGAATATATAGATCTGACAAATAACATCCAAAAGATAAGATGGTGGATTTAGAAATGCCTTTTCAGTAATAACTTTGAATGTTAATGGACTAAACTTACCAATTAAAAGATACAGATTGGCAGAATGAATTAAGAAACATAATCCAGCGATATGCTGCTTACAAGAGACTCACCTTACATACAAGGATACAAATAGATTGAAAGTAAAGGATGTAAAAAAAGATTTTCCACACAAGTTTTACCCAAAAGAAAGCAGGAGTAGCTATACTAATATCAGAATAGACTTTAAATGTAAAGACATGATGAGAGACAAAGAAGGACACTACATACTAATTAAAGGGTCAATTCACCAAGAAGATAAAACAATCATAAATGTTTATGCTCCCAATCAAGGAGCTCCAAAGTACATGAGACAGACATTGGCAAAACTGAAGAGACTGATAGATGTTTCAACAATAGTAGTAGGAGACTTCAATACACCACTCTCCTCTATAGATAGAACAACCAGCAGAAAATCAACAAGGAAAGAGAGAAGTTAAGTAACCTGATAAATGAATTAGACCTAACAGACATATATAGGTCACTGCACCACAAAACACAAGGATATACATTCTTTTTTAGTGCTCATGGAACATTCTCCAGGATAGATCATATGCTTGGGCACAAAACAGGTCTTTATAAATTTAAAAATATTGAGATTATTCAAAGCACTTTCTCTGATCACAATGGGATGAAGCTGGATCTTAATAACCACCAAAGAACAAGAACATTCACAAATACATGGAGAGTAAATAACACACCCTTAAACAACCAATGGGTCAAAAAAGAAATTGTTGGAGAAATCAGTAGCTATCTGGAGATGAATGAAAATGAGAATACAACTTACCAGAACTTATGGAATGTGGCAAAGGCTGTGCGGAGAAGGAAATTTATTGCCCTAAATGCCTATATCAAAAAAACAAGAAAGATACAAAAAAAAAGTAACCATAAAAAAAAGAAAGAACAAAAATCAAGGACTTAACTGTTCACCTGGAGGAACTTGAGAAACAACAGCAAACTGACCCCAAAGGAAACAGAAGAAGAGAAATAACAAAGGTTAAAGCAGAGCTAAATGAATGGGAAAACAAAAGAACAATAGAAAGAATCAATAAAAACCAAAGTTGGTTCTTTGAGAAAATCAATAAAATTGATGGACCATTAGCAAGACTGACAAAGAAAAAAAGACAGAGGATGCAAATAAACAAAATCAGAAATGAGAAAGGGTGTGTTACCATAGACCCTGAAGAAATAAAAGAAATCATAAGACAATACTATGAACAATTCCACGCCAACAAACTAGATGACTAAGATGAAATGGACAAATTCCTGGAAACACACAAATAAGATTCAATCAGCCATCAAAAATCTTCCTACAAAGAAAACCCCAGGGCCACATGGCTTCACAGGAGAATTTTATCAAACATTCCAAAAAGAACTAACACCAATCCTGCTCAAACTTTTCCAAAAAATTGGGGGAAAAGGACTACTACCTAAATTCATCTTATGAAGCTAATATCATTTTAATATCAAAACTGGGTAGAGATGCTATATGAAAAGAAAACTACAGGCCAATCTTCCTAATGAACATAGATGCAAAAATCCTCAACAAAATAGTAGCAAATAGAATCCAACAACACATTAAAAGAACTATAAACCACAACCAGGTGGAGTTTATACCAGGAATGCAAGGATGGTTCAATGCAAGAAAATCAATTCATGTAGTACAGCACATTAACAAATCAAAAAGGAAAAATCACATGTTCATCTCAATTGATTCGACAAATTTCAACATCCTTTTCTGATAAAAACACTTCAAAATATAGGAATCAAAGGTAATTTCCTTAATATGATAAAGGGCATATATGAAAAACCAGTAGCCAGCATCATACTCAGTGGCAAGAGACTGAAATTTTTCCCCCTAGATTGGGAACAAGACAAGGATGCCCTCTGCCACCACTATTATTTTTTTATTTTTATTTTTGTAAAGGGTTTGTTCACATATTTTTGGCCATTAAAAAATATTTTTATTGAATTGAAAGAGTTTTATATATAGTCTGTAAATAAGATCCTGCTCAGATATATACCTTTTATTTTCTCCAATCTGTAGCTTGCCTTTTCATTTTCTCAATATTGTCTTTGATGAACAGAAAATTTTAGTTTTAATTGAATTGACTTTATCTTTTTTTTATTTTATTTTATGGTTAGTGTCTTTTTGTGTTCTAAAAAATCTTTGCCTATCTGAAGGGTATGGTGATTTTTTCCTGCTTTTTTTTTCTCACTATGAGTTATATAGTTTTAACTTCGACATTTAGGTTTGTAATCCACATTAAATTAAGTTTTATGTTTGGAATGAGGTAGAACTCATAAAGCTTTTTTTTTAATAAGTATATCCAGCTGTTTCCCATACCTTTAGTTAAAGAAAAGTCTGTCTCCTCATTGAAAAACTTAGTGTTTTAACCAGAAATCAGTTGACTATGTGTGGGTCTTTTTCTCGATTTTCTTAGTCTGCTCCCTTGATCTTTCTTTTTAAACTTTTTTTATTATATAGTATAACTTATATACCGAGAAAAGAAATAAAAAAGCAATAGTTTTCAAAGCACTCTTCAACAAGTGGTTACAGGACAGATCTCACATTTTGTCGATGGGCTACCATATGATCCTCTCATATTTTTCCTTCTAGCTGCTCCAGAATATAGGAGGCTAGAGAGCTTAAATATTTTTTTTATCATCACAATCGATTTTTTCTCCTTCTTTTTTTTGTGAAAAATAACATATATACAAAAAAGCTATAAATATCAAAGCACAGCACCACAATTAGTTGTAGAACATATTTCAGACTTTGACATGGGTTACAATTTCTAGCTGCTCTAAAATACCAGAGACCAAAAGAGATATCAATTTAATGATTCAGCATTCATATTCATTTGTTAAATCCTGTCTTCTATGTGTCACTCCACCATTACCTTTGATCTTTCCATACCTCTCTTTTAGGGTTGTTTGGGCTTGTCACCACTATTATTAACATTGTACTCGAAGTTCTAGCTAGAGCAATCAGGCAGGACAAAGAAATAAAAGGCATCAAATTAGAAAGGAAGAAGTAAAACTTTCATTATTTGCATATGACATGATACTAAACTTGGAAAATCCTGAGAATTCTAGAACAAAGTTACCTGAACAAATAAACAAATTCAGCAAGGTGGTGGGATATAAAATTAATGTGCAAAAATCAGCAACATTTCTGTATACAAGCAATTACATAACTGAGGAGTCAGTTAAGGAAAAAAATTCCATTCAAAATAATAACTAAAAGAATCAAATACCGAGGAATGAACTTAACTAGGGATATAAAGTACTTGTACACAGAAAACTATACAACATTGCTAAAAGAAAGACATTCCCTGCTCATGGAATGAGATGCCAATTCCTCCAAAATTGATCTACAGATTCAATGCAGTACCAATCAAAATTCCCAACAACCTACTTTGAAATCTTGGAAAAGCTAGTTACCAAATTCACCTGGAAGAGAAGAAGATCCCGAATAGCTAAAAGCATCCTAAAAAAGAAGAACAAAGTGGGACGATTAACACTTCCTGACTTTGAAACTTATTATAAAACCACAGTGGTCAAAACAGCATGGTACTGGCACAAAGACAGAAGTATTGACCAATGGAATCACACTGAGAGTGCAGAAATAGACCACTGAATCATTGGTCAACTGATTTTTCACAAAGCCCCCAAATCCACCGAACTGGGACAAAATAGTCTTTTCAATAAATGCACATGGGAGATCTGGATATCAATAGCCAAAAGAATGAAAGAGGACCCCTACCTTACACACTGTACAAAAACTAATTCAAAGTGGATCAAACACCTATATATAAGAACTAGCACCACAAAACTTCTAGAAGAAAATGTAGGGAAACATCTTCAAAATCTAAAACTAGGAGATTCAGCTTCCTGAACTTTACACCCAAAGCACAAGCAACAAAAGAAGAAAAAATAGATAAATAGGAAGTCCTCAAAATCAAATGCTTCTGCACCTCAAAAGACTTTGTCAAAAATGTGAAGAAGCAGCCAACTCAATGGGAGAAAATATTTGGAAATCACAAATCAGGCAAAAGTTTGATTTCCTGTATATACAAAGAAATCATACAACTCAACAACAAAAGAAGAAAGAACCCAATTACAAAATGGGCTAAAGATATGAATAGGGATTTTTCTGAAGAGCAAATATAGCTGGCTCAAAAGCACATGAAGAGATGCTCATTTTCATTAGCTGTAATGGAAATGCAGATCAAGGCTATAATGAGATACCACCTCACACCTATAAGAATGGCTGCTATTCAACAGGAAAATACAAATGTTAGAGAGGATGTGGAGAAATTGGGACACGTATGCAATGCTGGTGGAAATGTACAGCCACTGTGGAAGACAGTTTGGTGGTTCCTTAGGAAACTAAATATCAAGTTGCCCTATGATGAGCAATAGCACTACTTAGTATACACCCAGAAGAGCTGAAAGCAAGAACACAAACAGGCATTTGTACACCAATTGTTCGTAACAGCATTATTCACAATCGCCAAAAGATGGAAACAATCCAAATGCCCATCAACAGACAAATGGATTAACAAAATATGGTATATACATATGCAGAAGTAAGACGAAATGACATCCTGAAGCACATGACAAGATGGATGAAGCTTGAGCACATAATTCTGAGTCAAATAAGCCAGACACAAAAGGATAGATACTGTATGATTCCACCTTTATGAACACGGTAAAGGTACAAAGGCTTATAATACAAAATGTAGGGGTTCAGGGATATATAGAAGCTAGAAATAGGTGAACAGTTAGTTAATGAGGTCGAACTCAAATGTAAGGAAATAGAAGTGAAGGCAGTTCTCTAGTAGGTCTATAAGTAATATTATCATATTGAAAGTTAACATGATTGAAAGAGGGTATATAGACCTATGTGTCCCATTGATTAACACTAGAAACATAAATAAGCTCTTGCAAGAACTACCTCAAAGGTATGATTCATGTACAAAGAGTGTTTTCAGTCCAGGGTACAGGGGGAAAACTGCTATTGCATGCTATAGACTATGTTTAACAAGAAAACATCAGCAGAACGACAGCAAAAGCAGGGATAAATAATGGGGGGAAGTATAAGAGTTAAGGGGAGGTTTAGATTTCCTATTTGGTGAGGCTTTGTTTATTGTTTATCTTTCTTTTGGGAACACTGAAATTATCTAAATTTGGGAATGTTGATGGACTGTGGACTTAGGGCATTATACATGATGTCTAATGAATGCAGGTGGCTGAAGGATGTACTGACTGAGAAGTAGATTGGTGAATGATGGTGTACACATATGATTGAATATTGTATAGCTACAAAAAGAAGCGAAGTAGTGATGCATGCAACGATGTGAATGAACCTGCGGAACATTTGGTAAGGCAAAATAAGTTAGAAACAAAAGAACAATTACTGCATGGTCTCCTTTAGAAAATGCTTATAAGAAAACAGGGGCTTAGATTTTAAGCTCTTATACCAGACACATTTAGCACAGAGCAGCAATTATTATTTCTGGATTTTGAGAAGCTGTTTTATATATGTATAACCTGGTATTTAGAGATAAGAACGAAGCCAATCAGGTCAGGGTTAAGATAATGCAGAACATTGTCTATATTTTAGACATTTAGAATATAGAAATTGTTTATATTTTAGAACCACACCTACTCTTTGAGACCAAAGGAAGAAAGGTTTACTTTGTCTGGAGCCTAAATTTTCTTTAGGTAGCACATAATCTAACCTTTTATCCTCTATAGCTTAATCTAATGCCTAGATACATCCTAGAATATATTAAGCAGATAATCAAAAAGTATTGGCAAAGTCCCTTGAGGGATGGGAAAAAAAATATGGAACTTTTAAACTTTACCACCAGGGGAACCCCTGATACTGTGTCAAACGTTAGGGACGCCCAAATCCACAGGCCAAGCCCTTGATCTTGAGGCTTACTCTTGTGAAGCTTATGTAGGTAGCAGAGGTTAGCCTACCTATAGGTATGCCTAAGAGTTACTTCTGGAGGACCTCTTTTGTTGCTCAGATGTGGCCTCACTCTCTCTAAGCCATGCTCTGCAAGTGAAATCACTGCCCTCCCCTCTACATGGGACATGACATCCAGGGGTAAAAACCTCCCTGGTGGCATGGGAGATGACTCCCAGGAATGAGTCCAGCCCTGGCATTGTGGGATCAACAATTCCATCCTGACCAAAAGGGGGAAAAGAAGTGTAACTAATTAAGTATCAGTGGCTGAGAGAGTTCAGGTAGAGTCAAGAGGCTACTCTGAAGCTCACTCTTATGCAAGTTTCAGTTAGACAGTGCTACCTATCATAACTTGCCAAACTCCAACCAAAATTATTTCAGGGAATCCTAAAGAACATTTAGGGAAATATGTAAGATTCTACAAAGGTTCCATGACTAGGGCAATTTTCAAGGAACCTACAACCTCCAGATGTATTCTTGGACCTGAAACTAAGTTGTCCTGAAACTAAGATGTCCCAGCCTCTCCAGAACATCAGGTAGTTCCAGCTCCCTACCCCATATTATTGACAGCCCTTCCAACATGAAAAATTTAGAATGGTCATAGCCCAAATACCTCTAAAGAGTGGAATAGAAAGATCAAAGGTGATGATGGAGTTATACAGAAAAGGTAGGGTTTAACGAACAAATATGATGGCTGAATCATTAAATTGATATTTCTTTTAGTCTAGAGTATTTTAGAGCAGCTCAAAGTAAAAACCTAAAATTATGGAATTGTAAGACATACCAAACTCCAAAATTTGTTCTACAACTAATTGTGCTGTGCTGTGAAATTTATTGCTTTTTTGTATATATGCTATTTTCCCAAAAAAAGTCAATTGTGATGATAAAAAAATATTTGTTCCTTCTAGCCTCCTATGTCTGTAGACACTAGAAGGAACAGTCTTAGATGATGGTATAGTAGCCCATAACAACCTCTAGAATCTGTCCTGTAACCACCTGTTGAACAGTGCTTTGAAAACTATTGCTTCTTTCTTCTTTTGCTTTGCATATATATTATATTATACAATAAATGAAGTTTTCAAAAAATGAGTTCATCCCTGTTTAATCAAGATGACCAACCAAGTGAGATGCTTCAGGGCTCATACTGCCACAGAATCTTTGAACAACCATCAAGAACTGGCAGAAACATCTTTCAAAAAGTTCAGAAAACAAAGGACTGCAGTAACAGGGCAAGCGCCAAATCAAGAAAAAGGCCACTCACACTTATCCACTGTTGGTGGGAATGTCAAATGGTACAACTGCTGTGGAAGGCAGTTTGGTGCTTCCTCAGGAAGCTAAGTATAGAATTGCCATATGACCCGGCAATACCATTGATAGGTATCTACTCAGAGGACATGAGGGCAAGGACACAAACAGACATTTCCACACCAATGTTTATAGCAGGATTATTTACAATTGTAAAGAGATGGAAACAGCCTAAATGTCCACCAACAGACGAGTGGCCAAACAAGCTGAGGTATATACATGCAACGGAATATTATGCAGCTGTAAGACAGAATAAAGTTATGAAGTATGTAACAACATGGATGGACCTTAAGGACATTATGCTGAGTGAGATTAGCCAGAAACAAAAGGACAAATACTGTATGGTCTCACTGATACGAACTAACATTAATGAATGAACTTGGAGAATCTCAGTTAACAACAGAGGTCATCAGGAGATAGAAATAGGGTAAATATTGGGTAACTGGAACTGAAGGGAGACAGATTGTGCAATGGGACTGATTGTAAAAATTCAGAAATGGATAGCACAATACTACCTAACTGTAATACAATAATGTTAGTACACTGAATGAAGCTGAATGTGAGAATGATAGATGGAGGAGGTCTGGAGGCACAAATGAAATCAGAAGGAAAGATATACAATAAAGACTGAGTTGGTATAATCTAGGAATGCCTAGAGTATATAATGATAGTGACTAAATGTACAAATTTAAAAATGTTTCTGTATGAGGAAGAACAAAGTAAAGTCAATACTACAGGGTATTGAAAATACATGGTAATTAATATTTTAAAACTTTAACTTACGGTGTGAGACTAAAGCAAAAAAATGCTTATTTGGTACAAAATTTATATTTTGACTAGTGCATTTCCTAATGTAACTTATGTGGACAGCTTAATTGAACACCATAAGTACATGGAACCTTGAGTAGGGCATGAGATTTTATAGGTTTGTCCACAGTGATGCCCCAATAAATCCCAGAGTGATTTGAACAGTGAATAAAAAAGTATTTGCAAAGTCTCCTTGTGGAAATGTGAGAAAGGGGGAAAATTCAACCTCCCCAAGTGGAGAATTCTTGATATTCTCACAAGCAGTGGGGACAACCAAAGCAATAGGCTGAGCCCCCAATCTTGGGGTTTGTTCATATGAAACTTAATCCTGCAAAGGATAGGCTAAGCCTACTTAAACTTAGGTCTAAGAGTCACCCCCAAGAGAACCTCTTTTGTTGCTCAGATGTGGCCTCTCTCTCTTAGCCAACACAACAAGCAAACTCACTGCCCTCCCCCTCTCTACATGGGACATGACTCCCAGGAGTGTGGCCCTTCCTGGCAACATGGGACAGAAATCCTAGAATGAGCTGGGACTCATTCTAGGGATTGAGAAAACGTTCTTGACTGAAAGGGGGAAGAGACAAATGAGAGAAAATAAAGTGTCAATGGCTGAGAGATTCCAAACAGAGTAGAGAGGTTATCCTGGAGGTTATTCTTATGCATTAAATAGATATCACCATTTTAGTTAAGATGTAATGGAGAGGCTGGAGGGAACTGCCTGAAAATGTAGAGCTGTGTTCCAGTAGCCATGTTTCTTGAAGATGATTGTATAAGGATATAGCTTTCACAACATGTCTGTGTGATTGTGAAAACCTTGTGTCTGATGCTTCTTTTATCTACCTTATGGACAGATGATTAAAACATATGGATTAAAAATTAATAAATAATCAGGGAAACAAATGTTAAAATAAATTTAGTAGATTGAAATGCTAGTGATCAATGAAAGGGAGGGGTAAGTGCATGGTATGTATAAATTTTTTTTGTTTTCTTTTTATTTCTTTTTCGGAATTGATGCAAATGTTCTAAGAAATGATCCTGATGATGAATATATATAAAAAAAGATTGTTCATGTTATATGTTGTTTGGTTTGATAATAAAAAACAAATTTAAAAAAAAGAAAAGAAAAAGGCCATTTAAAAGTGGCAGGATCTCATGTCACCCTGGCTGGCCCTTATTCCAGAGGCCTCTATGTTTTGGTCTGGAGCTATTCTCTAAACTCATTGCATGAATAAACCTTCAAGAAGAGCACTTATACAGCTCTATCTGCAAAGACTGGGAAAAGTGTTTTCTTTTCCTCCTCCTCTTCCTCCTTGAGAGCTCTCTCTCTCTCTCTCTCTCTCTCTCTCAACCCCCCCATCCTCCTGGTGTTTCAGAAAAGCTCTGTCATAACACTAGCTGGAAACAAGCTTAAAGAACAGATGCCTCAGAATCTAAATTCCAGCAATAACACATTAAAAATAAAATTTCTGGTTTCATTAAAAGATTACAAAACAAACAAAGAAACAGAAATTGATCACCCAGGCAAAGGAGAAAATTAAAGCATTAGAAACCATCAAAGAGGAGGACTGGACCTAAAATATACCAGACCAAGAGTTTTAGAAAATGGTTCTACATATGCTCAAAGAGCTAAAGGAAAACATTAATAAAGAACTAAAGGAAATTATGAAAAAAATGAATGTAAAGATAATATCTATACAGAGACAGAAATTATAAAAAGGAAGCAAACAGAGCTGAAGGTCACAGTAACAAAAACTTAAAATTCCCTTGAGGGGTTCAAGAGCAGATTGGAGCTGGTAGAAGAAAGAATCAGTGAACTTGATGATAAGACAGTTGAAATCAACTATTCTGCAGAGCAGAAAGAAGAATGAGGAAAAGTGAACAGAGCTTGAGGAATATGTGGGAAACTATCAAGCATATCAAACGCACATTGGGAGTCCCCAGAGAAGAAAGATAGAAAGGTGTAGAGGAATATTTAAGGAAATAATGGCCAAGAACTTCCTAAATTTAACAAAAGTCACAAATCTAAATATCCAAATGCTTAACAAACTCCAGACAGGATAAACCCAAATAGACCCCTGTCATGGCACATTATAATCAAACTGTCAAATGCCAAAGATAGGGAATTTTGAAAGTCACAATAAAGAAACAAGTGTCACCTACTAGGGAGCCTCCGTAAGATTAATTCCTGATTTCTTATTGAAAACCGCAGAGGCAAGAAGGCAATGTGATACCATATTTAATATGCTGAAAGCAAAATACTGCCAGTCAAGAATTTTATGCCTTCAAAAATGAAGGAGAGATGAAGATATCCCCAGATAAACAAAAGTTAGGGGAGTCTATCACCACTAGACTGGCCCTACAAGAGATTCTAAATAGAGCCCTGCAGGTTGAAATAAAAAGATAATAGGCAATAGAGCAAAGCCACATGAAGAAATAAAGATCTCCAGTGAGGGTACTGACAGGGGTAAAGATAATGCCAGTACTAGTAAATCTTCGGTTTGTAACTCCATTTTTACTTCTTATAGGATCTAAAAGGTAAATACATAAGATGTAATGAGAAATAAGTAGTTTTGGACTCATAAACATGTAATTTGTGACAAAAACTACGTAAAAGTAGGGAACAGAGGGATACAGGAACAGTGTTTGCATATACTATTGAAGTTAAATTAGTGTCAAATCAAACGAGATTCTTACAGACTTAGGATATTAAATTTCAGCCTCATGGTATGTACAAAGAAAATACTAAAGAATATGGAAGCTCACAGAGACAAAAATTATAATACTAATATAGTTCTAAATGTACAGAGAGGAAATATTTAAGATAATTACAAGTGGGGAAAAGTAAAGGCATGTAAAGAGAGGTAAGGTTTTCTAAAATGATGATACTAATAGATTGTGATATGTATATATAATGTAATACATGAAGCAGCCACTGAAAAGTTTATAAAAAAAACATATGCCCCAAAACACTATAAATAAATCAGAAAGGAATTTATAAAAAATGTTCAAGTAACTCATAGGAAGTCAGAAAAACAAAAAGCAAAAGGACAAACAGAAAAACAGAATGACAGATTTACACCTTAACATATCAATAATGACATTACATACAATCTGTCTAAGTATGCCAATAAAAAGACAGAGACTGTCAAAGCAGAATAAAAACCATGGTCCAACCATATACTGCTTACAAGAAACTCACTCGAAATAAAAGGTTATGTAGACAGGCTGAAAGTAAAAGGATAGAAAAACACAAATCATTCAAACATAATGAAGGAACTCAATGCTGGCTTTATCAATATAAGATAAAGTAGACTGTAGAGCAAAGCAAATTACCAGACCCAGACAGGAACGTTATATAATGACAAAAAAGAATTAATCCACCATGAAAAAATAGTAATCCTAAATATATAAGGACATAGAATAATTCAACAACACCATTAATCAACAGTATTAATAAACATTTATAGAATGTGCTATTTAACAACAGCAAAATATTCACTTTTCTCCAGGTCACATGGAACATTCACCAAGATAGAACATATCCTAGGTCATAAAACAAACCTCAAAAAATTTAATAGCATTGAAATCATACAGAGTGCATTATCTGACCATACTGGAATCAAAACAGACATCAATAATAGAAAGATAACGTGGAAATCTTCAAAGCTTTGGAAACTAAATAACACACTTCTAAACAATCCATGGGTCAAAGGGGAAGTATCAAAGGAGATAAAAAAAAAATTGAACTTACAGAAATTGAAAAAAGCCAAATTGTAGAACACAGTTAAAGTAATGCTGAGTGAAATTAATAGCATTAAATGAATACATAGAAAAGAGAAAATCATGAATCAGCAATCCAAGCTCCTACTTCAAGATCCTAGGAAAGGAAGATTTTTTAAAAATCAAATTAAGCAGAAGGAAGAAAAAAATAAATATAAGAGCAGAGACCAATGAAATTGAAGACAGAAAACAATTGAAAAAGTCCATGAAAAAAAGAGCTGGCTCTGTGAAAAGATCAATAAAATTAACAAACCTTTAGCATAACTGACAAAGAAAAAAGGAGAGAAGACATAAATAACCAAAATTATGAATGAAAGAAGGGATAACACTACAGACTTTGCAGACATCAAAAGGATAAAAAGCAAATATCATGAACAACTCTATATCCATACATTTGACCTATTCCCTGATGAAATGGACCTATTCCTTGAAAAACACATGCTATAACAACTTACCCCAATATGGGATATATCATTTGAACAGTCCTATAACTATTAAGGAAATTACATTTTTATGATAAAAAGACTCCCCACAAAAAAGAAATTCCCAAGCCCAAATGATTTCACTGGAGAATTCACTAAATGTTTAAAAATAATTAATGCTGATTCTACATGATCTCTTCCAGAAAAATCAAAAAGGAGGGAGCACATACCAATTCATTTTATAAAACTAGTTTTATCCCAACGTCAAAAACAAAACAAAACTATAGACCAATATCTTTCATGAATATAGATGCAAAAGTTATCAAAATACTAGCAAATAGAGTTCAGCAATACATGAAAACAATTAATACCAGACCACATAGGGTTTATTTCAAAGATATAAGACTGGTTCCATATTTGAAAATCATCAATATAATTCACCATATTAACTAACTAAAGGAAAAAAGACACATGATCACTTCAATCAATATAGAAAAGCAGTTGAAAAAACTCAATGTCCTTTCATAATTAAAAAAAAACTTCTCAGAAAACGGAGATTTTCTGAGGAATAGAAAAGAATTCCCTCAGTTTGACAAAGAGCATCTACAAAAAATTTACAACTAACATTATACTTAATGGTGAAAGTCTGAATGCTTTTGCCCTAAAATTGAGAACAAAGCAGATATCCACTCTCACCATTCTTATTCAACATTTTACTGAATGTTCTAGCCAGATCATTAAGGCAATGGAATAAAAGGAAAACACATCAGAAAGGAAGAAATAAAACCTCCCCTATTTGTCTATTTAGAAAATACCAGGAAACTATTTTTTAAACTCCCCAAGCCTAATAAGTGAGTTCAGTAAAGTCAGAGGATTCATGATAAACATACAAAGATCAATTATATTTCTACATATTAGCAATGATCACGTGGATATCAAAATTAAAAATAAAACACACTAGAATCACTCAACGAAACTAAATAAGGATAAATTTCTAAAATCCAACAAAACATGTATAGGATAAGTATGCTAAAAATGAGCTCTGATGAAAGAAGTAAAAGAAGATCTAAATAAATGGAGAGGCACACCGTATTCATGGATTGGAAGACTTAATAAAGATATCAATGTCTCCCAATTTGATATACAGGGTCAACACAATTTCTATTAAAATTCTAGTTTTTTTTTGTAAAAATTGACAAGATTATTCTAAAATTTGTACGCAAAAACAAAGGATGTTACAAAAAAAAGATGAATAAGGTGGGAAGAATAAGTCTCCCTAATTTTACGACTTATTCTATGGCTATGGTAATCAAGACTGTGGTACTGGTGGAAAGGTACACTCATAGATAATGAAATACAATGGGGACCCAGAAAGAGATCTACAAAAATACGTCCAACTGTGCAAAAGCAATTAAAAGGAAGGAAGATAGTCCTGTCACAAATGGTGCTGGTATAATTAGACATTTATTAGAAAAAAAAGAACTTTAATCTAAGGTTTATACCATATACTTAAAATGGACTATAGATGTAAATGTAAAACATAAAATGAAAAACTTCTAGGGAAAAAAAAGCTGGGAGAAAAATCTTCAGAATCTAGGGCTAACAAAGAGTTCTTAACCTTAACACAAGTATGTTCCACAGAGTGATAAATGATAAATTGGACCTCATTAAGATGAACAACTTTTGCTCTGAGAAAGACCCTGATAAGAAGATGAAAAGACAAGATACAAGCTGAGAGGAAATATTTCCAAAGCCCCTATATGATAAATGACTAGTATCTGGACTATATAAAGGACTCTTACAACTCAACTGTAAAGGCAAAACTATCCAAGTTGAAAACAGACATGAAGAAACATTCCACTGAAGAGGATATACAGATGGCAAATAAACACATGAAACAACATTTGACATTATTAGCTATTAGGTAAATATAAATTAAAACCATCAAAGTTATCACTACTCACCTATCAAGAATGGCTAGAATGAAAAAATAGTGATAACACCAACTACTGGTGCAGATGTAGGGAAACTGCTGATGAGAATGTATCTGGGGAACAAATTGGCCATTTCTAAAAAAAAAAAAAAAAAAGGCATGCAACTACCCTTTGACCAAACGTTGCACACATGGACATTAATCTTGGAGAAATGAAGACAATGTGGCATTTGCATAAAGAAACGAGCGGCATTTCATTGCATGTAGTACTTTATAGGAAGTACTAGTTATCCATAGGAATAAACTATGGATAAATGTGACAATATGGATTAATACTACAAACATCAGGCTAAGTAAAAGTAATCAAACAAAAAAACACTACCTAAATTTATATGAAATTCTAGGGAAGACAAAATTACAGTAGTAGAAACCAAATCAATATTTGGCAAAGGCCAGGGGTTCAGAGAAGCATTGACTGCAAACTGCATAGGGCATGAGAGAGCTTTTGAGGATGACAGAAATGATAAATATATTTGTCAAAACTAATCAAATTTTCACTGAAAATTTGTGTATGCAAACTTTACCTTAATAAAAGCAACTTCTCTCAAAACAAAGCAAATATATCAAACAGTACAGTAATTTGATTACATAACTACACAGGAAAAATAAAATTATTTTGAGTAATTTTATAACACATTACCTTGACTATATACTTCCTCATGAGATTTATTCTAAGGATAAAAAAATATGCCAAGAAATCTTAAACTTTAATCAGCATACTTATTATTAGCAATACTATTTGTATTGTTTTTAAACAATTTTATGTATATAATAGGATAAAACAAATAAATATTTTAATATTAATAGGAACCAAAATTTTCAATTTAATAGAAAAAATAATCAAATATAAAATGAAGGAAGTTGAGGGGAAAATCCTTGCAAAATTAAGTGTGATATGGAAATATCAATATAAAGTCCTAATTTTAAAAAATATAGTTCTTAGCCCTAACCCTAAAAAGAATAACATTCCAATAGTAATGAGGATACCCAATGTTCACATCTTAGTTTCTAAGCTCCATTCCCCACTTATGAAGAACGAGTACATTTTGGAAAAATAGGCTTCTAGATCTGGGCATGGGAAAGAACAAGGTGACCCTGGAACAACTTGTGCCAGAAGCAAGAAAGGACTCATTGAGCAGTAGGTTGTGCCAGTTTGAAGGTATTATGTACCCCAGAAAAGTCATGTCCTTTAATCCTCATTCAATATTGCTGGGTGGGACCTTTCTGATTGTTTCCAAGGAGATGTGACCCACCCTACTGTAGGTGGTAATTTTTGATTAGACGGTTTCTACCTATTCAAGTTGGGGTTGCTTACAGGAGCCCTTTAAGAGGGAACCATTTTGGAAAAAGCTTCAGAGTCATCTGAATCAACAGAGCCCACACAGCCAGATACCTCTGGAGCAGAAGGAAAATGACCCTGGGGAAGCTTCATGAAATAAGAAGCCAGGAGAGAAAGCGAGCAGACATTGCCATGTACTCTCCTAGCTGAGAGAGAAACCCAGAACTTCATCAGCCTTTCTTAAGTAAAGGTAATCTCTTGTTGGTGTCTTAATTTGGACATTTTCACAGCCTTAGAACTGTAAACTTGCAACTTAATAAATTCCCTGTTCCATTTCTGGTATATCACATTCTGACAGCTTTCAAACTAGAACAGAGTTCATGTGAAAAATGACACAGGGATCAGATGGAAGGGACTCCTAATGGTCACATTTGAGACAATTTAAATATCAACAAGAATAATGACTGTAAGTAGCCATAACCCATTAAATACATTTTTAAAAATCCAAGAGTCCATAATACTCCAAAAGAATAAAATTAAAGAAAATTTCTTCTTTACAAGAACATCATGTAATTAATGTAGAAAGAATGAAACAATGGGAAATTTGCCATTTTTCAACCCCAAGGGCAATCACTGATTCACACAAGGATCATCACTAGCTCCCCAAAACACTAAGAGCCAAGTTATTAAGGAGCAGAATATGTCAAATAAAACCCACAGGTTAATTACTAATTAGAAAAAGAAAAATGTATCTTAAAATTGAGAGATCTTTTAGTCAATACTTTAACAAGGTGATCAAACTTAGCATCACTTATAGTGCAACAACTTGACTTACTGGGTGCTGATGTGACTGCAATGATGAAAAAACATCACCCAGGAAGCATTCTTGCCAAAAATATTTATCCTGAACCTTATCAAGCCTCTAAACCTAACTATCAATTTACAGAAAACACATGCGATGGATAATCAAGTTAATTATCATCTTAAGAAAGAAACACAGAAGTCAGTTTTGGACAAGTTATGGAATTACTGATAATTTTTCTTAGTTGTGCTGATGTATCATGGCCACACAGGAAAATTCCCTTATTCTTAGCAGTCACATGCTGATATTTAGTTGTGAATATCACTGTCTGCAACTTACTTTAAAATGATTCATGGGGGGAAATACACATACACACATGTACACACATAAACAGGGAGTAAGAGAGCAAGAATGTTTGAAAGAAAAACTATGACAAAATGTTAATCGGCAAATCTGGATGAAGAGTATATAGGTCTTCACCAGGGTACATGTTTTTAGTTTATCTAAAAGTTTGATTAAAAAAATAAAAATGGGGGAAACAGTACAAATTAAAGATATGCAATCCTACTTTTCAACTGGAATGCTAAAGAGAAATTTTTTTTTTTGCATATTCACTAGCTTGACTATAAATATGTTCTGTCTTTGAGTGCACAGGATTGGAATTTATTTCTTTCTGACAGTATATGTTTCCTAGCTTCCCCATAACTGCTGATAAAGTAACTTTTTTTCTTTCTACAATGTGGAAGCTGTCATTTTTTAATTAAAAACAGAAAAATAAAGCAAATTTAAAAGAAGTTAACATCTGAATAAATCTAGGGCAGAATTAGAAAAATAAATTCAACTTATAAAATTTAAAATAGTAAGGTCGAATCCATATTTTTGGAATGGGCTGCTCTATAACAACAATGTAAGATCTCCCCAAATGATCTATAGTTTCATTGTAATTCTACAGAAAATAACAACAGTATTTTTTTCCAC
The DNA here is from genome assembly GCA_004026745.1 of Myrmecophaga tridactyla. Classification (NCBI taxonomy): domain Eukaryota; kingdom Metazoa; phylum Chordata; class Mammalia; order Pilosa; family Myrmecophagidae; genus Myrmecophaga; species Myrmecophaga tridactyla. Next base: position 85,829 of record PVIY010006279.1, read on the forward strand.
AGAATTTGACAGCTGAGTCTAGAATTTATATAAGTGCAAAGGAATAAGAATTAAGTTCCTCAGGAAGGGAAAGTGTTGGAGCAGAGACTTATCTTTCCAGATAATAAGACAGGATATTATTTTCAGGAATAGACAAATAGACCAACAGAACAGAATACACAGAGCTCAGAAACAGAATCACACACATTTAGGGAAAAGATGTTTGATAGAAGTGATACTGCAGATCAGAGGGAAAGGATTGGCTTTTCAGTAACTGATGCTGGGCTGGCCAATTAGCCATATTAAAATAGATCTGTGCCTCACCTCTTACACAGAAATCATTTCTAAGCTGGTCAAAGACTTAAATGCAAAGGCATAACTATAAAATCTTAAATTAAAAAAAAGCATAAAAAGACAAGTTTATAGCCTTGAATGAAGAAGGATTTCTTAAGAAATAAAAAGTATAAATTATGAAGGAAAGAATTAATAACATGACCACCTTAAAATGAATGACAGCAAAAAAATAAGCATTATAAAAGAAAGAAAGATGGCAAGAAGAAAATTGTGAAATATATGACGAATTCAGGATAAGAGTCCAACATATATAAACAACTCCAACAAATGAAAAATAACAACAAAATAGTGGGTAGACAAATTTTCCCAACAGAAAAATGAAATATCATAAAAGAGGAAGTAATACTTGCCCTCATAATTCATCAGGGAAATGCAAATTAAGATGAGATACCATTTCTCATTCACCAGAGTGGCAAAAAGTGTTAGAATGCAAAGTCATTTAAATCCTTGTCCGATACTGGTTAGGGTGTATACCAGAACACAATCATTTTGGAAGATAATTTGGCCTCACCTAATATTTGTGCTATAAGCCAACATTTCATACTTAAGAGGAACTCTTGCATATATGCACCAGGAGACACATACCTAAATATCTATAGCAGCCATATTCATAATAGCAAAAACCTAATGTCCAACTTTGATAGAATGGATAAGTAAGATATGGCATATTTATTCAGTAGAATACTACATGGCCTTCAAAATTAAGGAAACACAGCTATATGCATCAATGAGAATGAATCTTAAAATATCAAACAGTGAAAGAAGCAAAGTATAGAAAAAATCAGTACATTTACATTAGGTTCAAAACCAGACAAAATTTTAAAGTCTTGTTAAGAAATACAAATATAGATAGGAAAAAACAATAAAAGTAAGGAAATAATGGCTTAGTATAAATTGTTGCATAGTGATTAACTCTCAAGGAGAGGAAAGGAGACCAATTGGGGAGGGGTCCATAAATGGATTCTAGGGCATGATGATATTCTGCTTTTTGTTCTTGGTATTGGTGCAGATGTGGACATTTTATGGTTGGGTTTTTGTTTGCTTGTTTGTTTTTTAAACAAATTTTTTTTTCTTTGCGTGGGTAGGAACTGGGAATTGAACCTGGGTCTCTGGCATGGCAGGTGAGAATTCTACCTGCTGAGCTACTGTGGCCCACTCTATGACTGGTTTTTAAACACAATGAATATGTTTTCATAAATTATATTTTAAGAATGTCATTTTGCTCCATATTTAAATAAGTAATAGCAGTTACTAAAAATAGAAATATAATCTATAGCTTCCAAATCAATAAAAGAGAAAAAATATTACAGGAGATTTTTCAATCCAAGGTAGATAAAATATAAAAAGACATAGCTGAGTTTAAAAAACAAGGTAAACATTTCTCTGACCCAGAAACTGAAAGAAAATGCCAAACGTTGAGCAAGGCTAAAGTTTCAGGCCTGCTCAACTGTGGGTGTGGAAGCAAGGTCTGGGAGTTTCAGCAACTATGAAGTTAAGAGGTCAGAAAGCGATCCACTCAAGACAAGGGATCATAAAGAGTCAGTCTCATGACTTAAAGCCAAGGATTGGCTTAGAGTTGCCCTGGTCATCAAGGACACTGGGGGAAAAACCCAAAGACATGTGGTGGATCAAAAAAGACTGTGGCTATAGATTTCAGGAAGCTAAGGACGTAGGGCAATTGAAAGACATAGAAACAGCCTCAAAAACGAGAATGGAAACCAGCTGCCTGCTTGCTCAGGACTGGATCTGCATTTTGTCTACATCACAGAAGAACCTGAGCCCTAACCTGTCATTATAAGACCAGGTTTTAGGTTGGGAGTCCATGTAGTACTACTGAAGGCAACCCCAAAGCTGCTATACAGAGTTGAGAGAGAGAGAGTGAGAGTGAAAGTGAGAGAGAGAGAGAGAAACTAAATTCCAAAACATATGAAATAATTAAAGACAGTCAATAAAATCAACAACTAGAATTCTTTGACCAAAATTTTAAAATCAATGAGTTTTGAATTCGCGCTTGAAAATCAAGTAATAGCAACTATTAGAAATAAATAAGAATGATGAATACAAAGAGTCACATATGAACCTGAAAAATTTTCAGTTTCAGATTCTGAAAAGGACCCAAGGACCTTAGAAATGCAAAATAAAGTCAATGAAAAAGTTGGGCTAAAATTTATGTCAGATAGTCTAAATTAGTAAAATGGAAGATGGTATGAAAGAATTCCAACAACATAGCACAGTGAAAAAGAATATTTTCAAATAAAGTAAAATTAAGAGACATAGAAAAAACATTAAGAGGCTACAAAATATGTCGGGAGTCTCAAAAGAAAATATTGGATTTCCTCGTCTTTTCCAGCTTCTAGATGCTGCTCACATTCCTTGGCTCATGGCCTCTAGGATGCAATCACATCATTTTCACTTCTGTTTTGGTCATCACATCTCCTTTTCAGATTCTTCTGCCTCCCTCTTTCACTTATAAGGATCCTGTTAACACATGGGGTTCATTTGGATAATCCAGGATAATATCCTCCATC
>PVIY010006280.1:0-25226 GCA_004026745.1 Myrmecophaga tridactyla
GACCCATTCTGTAGTTATTTCCCCAGTTCCAGAATGTATAATTGGTACAGACATACTGAGGAACTGGCAGAATCCCCACATTGGCTCTCTAACTCATGCAGTGAGGGCTATTATGGTGGGAAAGGCCAAGTGGAAGCCACTAGAACTGCCCCTACTGAGCAAAATAGTAAAACAGAAGCAATACTGGATTCCTGGAGGGACTGCAGAGATTACTGCCACTCTTAAGGACTTGAAGGATGCAGGCATGGTGATTCCCACCACATCCCCACTCAACTCTCCTATTTGGCCTATGCAGAAAACAGAGGGGTCTTGGAGGATGACAGTGGATTATCGTAAGCTCAACCAGGTGAAGGATAAGTTCCTGTATCTGGTCCCTCCTATGACCAAAAAAAAGAGGCACAACACCTAGTTGGTCTCTTTGGATTTTGGCAGCAACATATTCCTCATTTGGGTGTGCTACTCCGGCCCATTTATCGAGTGACCAGAAAAGCTGCTAATTTTGAGTGGGGACCTGAACACGAGGAAGCTCTGCGACAGGTCCAGGCTGCTGTACAAGCTGCTCTGCCATTTAGGCCGTATGATTCAGCAGATCCAATGGTGCTGGAAGTGTCAGTGGCAAATAGAGATGGTGTCGAGCCTCTGGCAGGCCCCTATAGGAGAATCACAATGCAGACCCTTAGGATTTTGGAGCAAACCCTTACCATCTGCTGCAGAAAACTACTCTCCTTTTGAGAAACAGCTTTTGGCCTGCTACTGGGCCTTAGTAGAGACTGAACACTTAACCATGGGCCACCAAGTTATCATGAGACCTGAGTTGCCTACCATGAGCTGGGTGTTGTCTGACCCACCAAGCCATAAAGTTGGCTGTGTGCAGCAGCACTCTATTGTAAAATGGAAATGGTATATATGAGGTAGGGCCAGAGCAAGTCCTGACGGCACAAGTAAGTTACATGAAAAAGTGGCCCAAATGCCTATGGTCTCCACTCCTGCCACATTAACTTCTCTTTCGCAGACCAGAGCTATGGCCTCTTGGGGAGTTCCTTACAGTAAACTGACTGAGGAAGAGAAAACTCGGGCCTGGCTTACAGATGGTTCAGCACGATATGCAGGTGCCACCCAGAAGTGGACAGCTGCAGAACTACAACCCCTTTCTGGGGTGTCCTTGAAGGACAGCGGTGAGGGGAAATCCTCCTAGTGGGCAGAACTTCGAGCAGTGCACCTGGTTATTCATTTTGCTTGGAAGGAAAACTGGCCAGAGGTGTGTTTGTATACTGACTCATGGGCTGTTGCTAATGGTTTGGCTGGATGGTCAGGGACTTGGAAAGACAATAATTGGAAAATTGGTGACAAAGAGGTCTGGGAAAGAAGTATGTGGATAGACATTTCTGAGTGGGCTAAAAACATGAACATATTTGCGTCCCATGTGAATACACACCAGAGGGTGACTTCAGCAGAGGAAGGTTTTAATAATCAAGTGGATGACTCATTCTGTGGATACCAGTCAGCCTCTTTCTCCAGCAACTCCTGTCATTGTCCAATGGGCTCATGAACAAAGTGATCATGGTGGTAGGGATGGAGGTTATGCATGGGCTCAGCAACATGGACTTCCACTCACCAAGGCTGACTTGGCTACAGCCACTGCTGAGTGCCCAATCTGCCAGCAGCAGAGACCCACACACAGACCCCAATATGGCACCATTCCCCGAGGTGACTAGACAGCTACATGGTGGCAGGTTGATTACACTGGACCACTCCCTCCATGGAAGGGGCAGTGATTTGTTCTAACTAGAACAGACACACACTCTGGATATGAGTTTGCTTTCCCTGTACACAATGCTTCTGCCAAAACTACCATCCGTGGGCTTACACAATGCCTTATCCATCATCATGGTATTCCACATAGCATTGCTTCTGATCAAAGAACACACTTCACAGCAAATGAAGTGCGGGAATGGGCACATGCTCATGGAATTCTCTGGTCTTACCATGTTCCCCATCATCCAGAAGCAGCTGGATTGACAGAACGGTGGAATGGCCTTTTGAAAACTCAATTACGGTGCCAACTAGGTGGCAATACCTTGAAAGGCTGGGATAATGTTCTCCAGGAAGCTGTACATGCTCTGAATCAGCATCCGCTGTATGGTGCTGTTTATCCCATAGTCAGGATCCATGGATCCAGTAACCAAGGGGTGGAAACGGGAGTGGTACCACTCACTATTACCCCTAGTGATCCACTAGGAAAATTTTTGCTTCCTGTCCCTGTGACCCTGAACTCTGTTGGTCTACAGGTTTTAGTTCCAAAATGCGGAGAACTTTCACTGGGAGAAACCACAATGATTCCACAGAACTGGAATCTAAGACTGCCACCTGGTCACTTTGGGCTACTTATGCCACGGGATCAACAAGCCAAGAAGGGGATTACATTATTGTCTGGGGTGACTGATCCGGACTATTAGGGGGAAGTAGGACTGCAACTACATAATGGAGGTAAAGAAGGGTTTTCTTGGAATATAGGAGATCTCCTAGGGCATCTTTTAGTACTACCATGCCCTGTGACTAAAATTAATGGAAAACTGCAATAACTCAATCCAGGCAGGACTACCAATGGCTCTGAAACTTCAGGAAGGAAAGTTTGGGTCACCCCACCGGGCAAAGAACCATGGCCAACTGAAGTGCTTGCTGAGGGTAAAGGGAACATGGAATGGGTTGTGGAAGAAAGTAGTGATAAATATGAACTTCAACCACGTGATCAGTTACTACAGAAATGAGGATTTTAATGTTTTGTTCATGTTATAGTATCTAAGTTGCAAGATATCAAGTTTAAGAATGAATATTACCCAAGGATTTGCACCCCATACTGGAGAGATTTAATGTGTTTCCAGTTATATGGAGGACAGTTGAGTATTGTTAGGTGAAAGAAAAAATGTATGTTTTATTGTTTTTTATTTAGAAATTAGATATGGTTTAAAGTGGTATGTATAGCTGCCAAGTTGACAAGGGGTGGACTGTCAAGGTCAGGTTCATGTGTCAACTTGGCCAAGTGGTAGTACCTGTTTTTCTGGTTGGGCAAGTGCTGGCCTATCTGTTGCAATGAGGACATTTCATAGAATTAAATCATGATCATGTCAGCTGCATCCACAGTTGATTCCATTTGTAATCAGCCAAACGGGAGCGTCTTCTGCAATGAGTAATGCTTAATCTGATCATTAGAAGCCTTTTAAAGAGGATTCAGAAGAGACAGGCCCTTCCTGCTTTGGCTGGCAAGCCTTTCCTGTGGAGTTCATCCAGACCCTCCATCGGAATCGTTGGCTTCACAGCCTGCCCTGCAGATTTTGGACTCTGCATTCCTGTGGTCACATGAGACACTTTTATAAATTTTATATTCGTGGGTGTTCCCTGTTGATTTTGTTTCTCTAGAGAACCCTAACTAATATATCTGGCAACCCTATACTTAGCCTCCTGTGGAACCACCACACTGCTCTCCAGAGGGGCTGCACCATTCTACTTCTCTACCAAGAGTGACTAAGTATAGCACTAGAGATTAATTTTGCTTGTAGTAGAACTTCACTTGAATGGAACCATAAAGCATGCTTACTTTAGCGTCTGCTTTTGCTCAGCATAATGGCTTTGAGAGTCACCTTTATTCTTGCATCTAACGGTAGTTCATTCCTTTTTATAGATTAGTAGTATTCCATTGTATGGACACACTACAATTCGTTTATCCATACAAACTGCTAAATATTTGGGCTGTTTTCAGCTTTTAGTGATTATAAAGTTGCTATAAACAGTCCTGTACAAAACTTGTTGTAGACACATGGTTTCACTTTTCCTGGATAAATACCTAGGAGTGGAATTAATTCCTTGGTCACTGGTGAATGTATGTTTAACAGAAATTACCAAAATTTTTTCCAAAGTGCTTATGCCATTTTATATTCCCATAAGCAGTGTATGACAATTCTAGTAGTTCTACACCCTCACCAACACTTGATACTACCAATCTTTTTTACTTTAGCCATTCTGGTAGGTGTGCAATGGTAGAACATTGTGGTTTTAATTTCTATTTCCTCAGTGACTACTGTTGTTGAGTATCAATTCACACTTATTGACCTTCTGTAAATATTCTTTTGGGAAGTGCCCAAATCCTTTGTCATCTCTCCCCCTCAACCATCACACACATACATATGGACTTGTTCACCTTTTTATTGCGTTGTAAAATTTCTGTATAAATTCTAGATACATGTCTTTTGTCTGACAGGTGCACTAAAAATATTTTCTACCAGTCTGTGCCTTGCTTTTTCTATTCTTAATGGTACTTTTCAAAGTGGAGAAGTTTTCAATTTTTATAAAATAGAATACAATTTTTTAATTTTATGAATTCATGTTTGTGTGTGTCTTATCAAGGAATCTGCGTCTAATCCAAAAGTGCAAAGATTTTTTTCTTACATTTTCTTCCAGAAGAAGTTTAGGTTTTACATTTATTTCTATAACTCACTTAGAGCTAATTTTTGTACCTAGTGTAAGGTAAGAGTCAACTTTTTTTTTTTCCATGTAGATATTTGGTTGTTTCAGCACCATTTGTTGAAAAGACCACCATTTCCCCAATAGATTACCTAGGTATTTTTAAATAACTTTTAATACCTTTTATTATTTACTTTTATTATTATTTATTATTAACTGTGTCTACAGTAATGATTTTTTCATTAATTAAATTATTCATTTGGGTTTCTTTTTTTCTTCTATTGATCAGTCTTACATGTTGTTTGTCTGTTCTGTTAATTTATTTCCAAAAAACCAATTTTTGGATTTGTTGCTTTCCTTTACGGCATCTTTCCCCACACCTCCAATTGATATTAATATGGCTGCACCAGCTTTCCTTTCTCCTTAGCCTTTTCCAAATGTATTTTTGCTTTCCTTTTACTTCATATGTTCCAAAGTTTCAGGTGTGGTTCCTTTCTTTTTTTAAATAAAATTTATTTGTATTATCAAATCAAAACCACATACAAAGATGAACATTCTTAACATACAAACATTCTGTGTATGGTATACAATCAATGGCTCACAATATCATCACATAGTAGTATATTCATCACCATGATCATTTTTTGGAGCATTTGCCTCACTCCAGAAAAAGAAAGAAAAAGAATAAAGAAAAAACTCACACATATCATACCCCTTATCCCTCCCTCTCATTCACCACTAGTATTTTCATCTACTCAATAGATTTTAACCTTTGTTCCCCCTATGTTTTTTCTATACCCCTTACCACTCATTTTCATTGTTCACTAATATTTCAAGCTACTAAATTTGTTTTAACATGTGTTCCCCCTATTACTGACTTATTTTTAATCCATTTTTTACTCATCTGTCCATACAGTAGATAAAAGGAGCATCAGACACAAGGTTTTCACAATCACATAGTCACACTGCAGAAGCTATGTCATCATACATTCATCTTCAAGAAACATGGTTACTGGAGCACAGCTCTACAGTTTCAGGCACTTTCCTCTAGCCTCTCTAATACACCTTAAAGTAAAAAGGGGATATCTATAAAATGCATAAGAATAACATTCAGTAAGAAAGCCTCTCAACTGTATTTGAAATCTCTCAGTCATTGACACTTCATTTTGTCTCATTTCTCTCTTCCTCCTTTCAGTCGAGAAGGTTTTCTCAATCCCTTGATACTGAGTCCCAGCTCATTCTAGGATTTCTGTCCTATGTTGCCAGGGTGGTTTACACCCCTAGGAGTCCTGTCCCACGTAGAGAGAGGGAGGACAGTGAGTTTGCTTGCCATATTGGCTGAGAAAGAGACAGGCCACATCTGAGCAGCAGGTTCTCTGGGGATGACACTTAGGCCTAATATTAAGTAGGTTTAGTCTATCCTTTGCGGGGATAAGTTCATATGAACAAACCCCAAGATTGAGGGCTCAACCTTATTGATTTAGTTGTCCCCACTGCTTGCGAGAATATCAGGGATTCTCTGAATGGAGAAGTTGATTTCCCCCTTTCTTGCCATTTCCCAAGGGGACTTTGTAAATACTTTTTTATTCACTGTTCAAATCCCTCTGGGATTTATCAGGGCATCACTCTGGACAAACCTACAAAATCTCATGCCCTATTCAAAGTTCCATGTACTTATGATATTCAATTAAACTGTCCACATATGTTATATTAGGAAATGCACTTGTCAAAATATAAATTTTGTACTAAATAAACATTTTTTGCTTTAGTCTCACATATAATTAAAGTTTTAACATACTCATACCATTTATTTTCAACACCCTGCAATACTGACATTTCTGTTCTTCCTCATGCAAAAACATTTTTTAATTTGTACATTTAGTCACTATCATTGTACACTCTAGGCATTCCTAGATTATACCATCTCAGTATTTATCATCTATCTTTCCTTCTGGTTTCATTTGTGCCCTCAGCCCTCCCTCCTCTACTATTCTCATATTCAGCTTCATTCATTGTACTAACGTTACTGAGCTACGATTAGGTAGTATTGTGCCATTCATTTTCAAATTTTTACAATCAGTCCTGTTCAATCTGTGTCCCTTCAGCTCCAATTACCCAAAATCTACCCCATCTATCTCTTGATGGCATCTGTTCTTAACTGAAATTCTCCAAGTTCATTCACTGATGTTAGTTCATATCAGTGAGACCATACAGTATTTGTCCTTTTGTTTCTGGCTATTCTACTCAGCATAATGTCCTCAAGGTCCATCATGTTGTTACATGCTTCATAGCTTTATTCTGTCTTACACCTGCATAATATTCCATCGTTATGTATATACCACAGCTTGTTTAGCCACTTGTATTGTTGATGGACATTTGGGCTGGTTCCATCTCTTAGCAATTGTAAATAATGCGGCTGGAAACACTGTGTTTGTGTTCTTGCTCTCATGTCCTCTGAATAGATACCTAGCAATGGAACTGCCGGACCAGATGGCAATCTTAAACTTAGCTTCCTGAGGAACTGCCAAACTGCCTTCCACAGTGGTTGTACCATTTGACATTCCCACCAACAGTGGATAAGTGTGTCTCTTTTTCCACATCCTTTCTAGCACTTGTCATTTTGTTTTATTGATAATGGCCATTCTGGTGGGTGTGAGATGATATCTCATTGTAGTTTTGATTTGCATTTCCCTAATAGCCAGGGAAGCTGAGCATCTTTTCATATGCCTTTTAGACATTTGTGATTCCTCATCTGAGAAATGTCTGCTCATGCCTTTTGCCGATTTTGTAATTCAGTTGTCTTCTTGTTGTTGAGTTGAACACTCTTTATATATTCTGGATACTGGGCCCTTATCTGATATATTGTTTCCAAATATTCTCTACCATTGTGTAGGCTGTCTTTTTACTTTCTTGATGAAGTTCTTTGAGGCGTGAAAGTGTTAATTTTGAGGAGTTCCCATTTATCTATTTCTTTCTTCAATGCTGTGCTTTGGGTGTAAGATCTAGGAAATTGCCTCCTATTATAAGATTTATAAGATATTTCCCTACATTTTCATCTAAAAGTTTTACGGTCTTAGATCTAATGTTTAGGCCTTTGATCCATTTTGAGTTAATTTTTGTATAGGGTGTGAGATATGGATTCTCTCTCATTCTTTTGCATGTAGATATTCAGTTCTCTAGGCACCATTTATTGAAGAGACTGTCTTGTTCCAGGTGAGTTGACTTGACTGCCTTATCAAAGATCAACTGCCCATAGATGAGAGGGTCTATATCTGAACACTCTATTCAATTCCTTAGTCAGTATATCCATCTTTATGCCAGTTATCATGCTGCTTGGACCACTGTAGCTTCGTAATATGCCTTAATGTCAGGTAGTGTGAAACCTACGACTTCATTTATCTTTCTCAGGATATTTTTAACAGGGGCCCCTGCCCTTCCAGATAAATTTGATTATTGGTTTTTCTATTTCTGAAAAGTATGTTTTTGGGATTTTAATTGGTATTGCATTGAATCTATGAATCAATTTAGGTAGAATTGACATTTTTATATTTAGTATTCCAATTCATGAACATGGTATGCCCTTCCATTTATTTAGGTATTCTGTGATTTCTTCTAGCAATTTATTGTAGTTTACTTGCATAGGTCTTTTGTATCCTTGGTTAAATTTATTCCTAAATATTTTATTTTGTCCTGTCCTCCACTTCACTAATCCTATCCTCTGCCTGTTGGAATCTAACATTGTAGGTTTCCATTGTTTCTTTTTCTTTTTTTTTTTACAGCTCTTCTACTGTGCCTTTCATTCCCATAAGTTCTGTGATTTGTTTTTTCAGACTTTCGATTTCTTCTTTTTGTTTATTCTTGCCTTCTTCATATCCTCCCTGAATTCACTGATTTGATTTTTGATGAGTTTTTCCATGTCAGTTCGAACATCCTGAATTAATTAACTCCTTTATCTCATTTGAATTGTTGGGTTGTTCCTTTGACTGGGCTTTACCTTCAATTTTCCTAGTATGATTTGTTATTTTTTGCTGACATCTAGACAATTAATTTCCTTAATTAGTTTATTTTGAAAACTGTTTTCACTTTTTTATCTAGGATTTTCTTGCTGGATGACTTTGTTGTGTATCTCTTCTCTGACATTCAGTTCAGTTTATGCTAGACCTCTAGCTTAGATTCTGCTGAACATATCAGATTTTTTCAGTTCTTGTTTCTTGCCTGGCCTGTATGGTGCTTCTTTTTTTTCCCCCTTAGGAGGTGTACTTAGGTATTATAAACCCCAGTCAGATTTTCCCAGACCAAACTGGCCTCCTCTCAGGAGAAAAGAGTCACCTGCATCAGTTTTCCCTGAGGGTGAGACCCAGCAGGCTGACAGACTTACTTAGAAGCCTCTAGACTCTGTGTTTTTCCTATCCTGCTTTGCATGTGGCACTTGTCTGCGGGTAGGTCCCAGCAGCATAAAATGATGAGGTACCTTTAACTTCAGTAGACTCTTCCTGCTGGGATGTGGTAGAGACAGAGAGGATGTTGCACTCTGGCTTTAATTGCTTCAGGTTTCCAGACCCTGGGTTCTGAATTCCTTGAGGGAGGGATTCCACCTGAGCTGGGCCCCATCCCACTCTTGGGGAAGGTACAGCCTCCAGGGAATTACTTCCTTTCACCTGACCAGCCTCTTTGCCTCTCAGACAGGCTTAATTCTGCTCTTACCTGAGGCAGGTGGAACCTGAGAAGCCTTGCAGTTACATGCAAAGAGCAGTCAAGCCATAGAAACACAACCACAAAAAAAGATAAGGAAAAAAAAAATCCTTTTCAGAGTAGGACCCCCATTCCTCGGGTTTGCCAATCAAGAGGTTAAGTTGGTACATTGGTCTATGTATCTCCAGGTCCTATGTGCCCCTCCTTTCCTTCAGGACCCAGACCTTTTCAAGTACTCTTTGTTGTCCGATTTGAAAAGAAACTTTTTTTTTTGGTTTTTCTGACTGCCCTGTCCCCTCTGTGTCAGTAAAAAGCAACCTCACCTTTTACTGGTGGTTCAGCTGAGCTGGGGGCCTAGTTTTAGTAGTTAGAATTTGTAAATTAGTCCCACAATTGGAGCTTCGTTGAGCTCAGCCCTCTGGTGCAGGCAAAGTTTCTTTCCCTTCCCCTCTGGGAAGCAGCCTGTGGCGGACGGGAGGCGACCTCCGCAGCTTGGGGGACTCACAGTTCTGAGTCTAGCTTGTCCAGACTGGTGTACACTGTGTGTCCAGTCATGGACGTGGCCCCAGTAGTTGTTCTGTACCATTCCTGGCTATTTACTAGCTGCTCTGGAGGATGAACTAAATTCCACTCCTCACTAAGCTGCCATCTTGGACCTATCGCCTCAGATGTGGTTCTTAACAGCATATATCTAGTTCAACTCAGAAGCCTGGGTTCACTGACATCATATTCCAACCAATTATACTGTCTAGTTTTGTTAAGAATTGAAAACAATGTTTCTCAGTGACAACACATTATATTACATTTTTCAGCGAAACTAAAAGTCCTTTCATTTTACAAGATAATGTTATTTATTTAAATGCATTTTAATTTAGTTATCTCAGGAAAGAATTCTACTAAAAGTAAAAACATCTTCAAACTAAAGAGCTAAAATGTAGAGCCAGTGGAAAAAAGCTTCTTAGAGACAAAAGCAATCTTACAGTCACAAAACAGAGAGAATATAGGATGTTTAAATGAATTAATTGGGTTTATTACATTATGTTGCCAGAGAGATACGAACATACATAATGGGAAAAACAAAAAAAGGGGGAAACCAAATATATAGAGAAATAAGTAGAAATCCCCCCTTCTTCTGCCTGATTTTGAATAGCAAAGGGTTGTGGATTAGCTGAAGCTGAACAGCAGCCCAGACCAGGCCACTGCCCAAGGGAGCTTTTCATTTAGAGCCTGTGCACCTGGCACAGCGGTTTATGGTGACCAATACTGTAAAATAATGCATGCACTGTTCCAGATTCATTGTTTGTGTTTTCTCAGATTTGTTTTTAATATAAAGGCTTCATAATCATTTCCTGTAAAAGAAATTAACTATCACTTGGCTTTTGCCAAGCACTTGATTACTTTATCACAGTGAAAGATGCGCTCTGTAATGACGATCAACTGCCACTTCCTTGAAAAGGTATTAGCTTTTCTCTGCATGGATTTCAAGGATACTCCTCCTCCAAACCAAAAACCCACTCTTCTCTTTAGGTATCTTTTAGGTGCACAGAGCCACACTCCTTCCATGAGTGATTCACTGTTAACAGTCACCAAGTCTTTTTGTCAGATAAGATCTGACTCCAACAGAATTTAAAAGCAATCAAACCTCCCTCAAGTGCAAGAGTTTAAGGGTGAACACTGCTCAGTGGGGGGGTTCTAAGGTTTAGAGAATCACAATTCCAAACAGCAAAATTATATAAAAGATATATAAAATTACATAAGAGATACTGCAATTACTTTTTTTCACACCTAGTAGATAAAGGTATTGGTGCGATTGTAGGCTGCTTCCAGATGTTTTCTGGTCTAAGTAAATTCATTTGCCTTCAGATCTAAATTCATCCACCCTTTTGTGCTTCTAAAGGGCTTGTCTGCTCCAAAATCTGAATAGAAAGAAAGGTTGAAGATATGTTGGGGTGTCGGTGACCACATCGTGGCAGCACCAAGAGACAGAAGGTTCCTTCGTTGGAGATGCGTACAGGGTGTGGGGGTGGCCCTGCTTGGCTGTCCTAGCTTGCTTTTTCAATGGTAGTAAAGCCTGAGTCCTTTTGGACAGAATATGAACACACAAATTTCAGCTAAAAGAAAAACTCATTTCTTGTCAGGAAACAACACAGTATGGAAGAGTGTTTTGGACTCAAACAAACTGGGTTCAAATCTTGGGCAAGTTATTCAATCTCCCTGACCTGGGTTTTTTCTTCCACTAACTGAGAATAAAAACATCTTGCAAATGGGGCTCCTTTGAAGATTAAGAGAAACAATCTGAAAAGGTCAAGAACTTAGCTGGCATTTAATAAATCCTAGCTCCCCTTCATTTGCTTTCTCTGAGTGATGATTTAGAGCTTTCTTGCCCTCCTAAATTAGAAGATTTGTTGCAACCTAAATCAATAGGCCTTCCTAGAAAAAAGAACTGGCTGCATAGGCTGACTGGTGAATGACAACACTTTAGAGACACTGATGGACAAATTCAGAGAAATCTCCACTTTACAGAGACTGTGAAGAGAGACCTCAGTGCTGTTGATGACATTATGGTACAGTTTGCAGGACAGGTAGGTTCTATGTCAAGTGGCTTTGGGGTCGTAGCACCTCATGATACTACAGGTACTGTCTTCTGTGTTGATATTTTACAAAGAGTCTCAGCTTGCTAACAGTAACTATTAGTAAAATCTTTATTCCTTGTGACTTTATTTCACTGGTTTAAATCTTTCAAGCTTGGAGAGCTCAGAGCTTATTTAGTCATGGTGAAGGGAAGGGAGAATGATAATCCAGTTCCTGAGAAATATACAGGGGGGCAGTGACAGGGAAATCATTCTGGGGGCAATTAAAATAGCCCAAAAACCTCTCATCAATAAACTTCCCCAGAGGAACAGGGCTTGGAAGATACATATTTCTGAAATCTCAGGATGGGAAATGCCTGTTGTGACATGTGCCCTTAAACATGTGAGAAGAGGAGCTCCCTGGGCCCATTTCTCATGTTCAAGGAAGAGCAGGACTGTAAGCCAGAAGGAACTTATAGAGTCCTTTTAAAAATAGTGCAACTTAGCAGGGCCTCCTTAGAGCAATTGTTTTCCTCATAGCTGAGACAAATCTCTATCAGAAAAGGAGAGGCTAGGGATGACAACAGGTGGCCACTCTAATTGAAACCTGACAGAAGAGCATGTTACCAAATCTTTGCTTGGTGAGTAAGTAGTGAGACACATATGTGGAGCTCCCTGTGAGGGAAGTATGAAGATCACAACACAGGGAAAATACCTGTTTAAAGGGAGCAAAAAAGTGTTATGCCAGAAATACTTCAGATGATCCAAATATAATACGCATTCACAACACTGAATGGTAAAAAATGATTTCACAGATTCAATTAAAGCTTAAAATTTGGAACGTTCTCACAAAAACAGCACAGGTGAAAAGAAGGAAATAAAATCTTGCATTCTCTCTTTTTATCTAGTGACATAATCAAGAAGAATTGAAAAACAGGTCTCTAATTTTGGTTATTTCTGCACCGCCTTGCTACTGAAAGAGTTTTCAGAAGTCTGAATCCTTAGTCTGGTATTCCCTTTCCCACAGTCTTGCATTACAAAGGGCTCCCCCACTCACCTGAGCCCCACGGTCATTGACCAGCTCCACAGACCACCTGCCTTCATACTGGATCCACACGAATATCCCTCCGTCCGCATCACAGGTGGCCAGTTTCTGGTATGGCTCATTCCACCTCACCAGCACCACCTAGAAAACAGTCAAGGAGATATACACCACAGTGAATAAGTCAGCAGGTCAGGACTACTTCTACAAGGGATCAGACTTAAATAAAATGTAGTTAGTCTGAGAACAAGATTGACAGAGAGTGTGGGAAATTAGCAGAGGGAGCAGGGCAGAGCCCACACAAGACAGTTGTACTCTGAACCAGATTTTTTGACATGGCTTCCTGATAAATAGCAGACACCTGAGCAAATAACAAATTACTGCAAGAACATGCCCATCGCTGTAACATGCCCAATTTCCATCTGTATCCAGCACCTGCCTCTCACTTCCTCA
Organism: Myrmecophaga tridactyla; assembly: GCA_004026745.1. Classification (NCBI taxonomy): domain Eukaryota; kingdom Metazoa; phylum Chordata; class Mammalia; order Pilosa; family Myrmecophagidae; genus Myrmecophaga; species Myrmecophaga tridactyla. The sequence goes on from PVIY010006280.1 coordinate 13,216, forward strand.
TCCTAAAAGGTAGAAACTCTGGTAGGTAATTTGTGAGATTAGGTGAACTCTGCCAGGTCCAAGAGCTGGTGGAGCCTAAGGGCAGTCCTCACAACGCCCCAAGTTGTAAAGAATGAGAGGTACGAAATAGTTCCTGGAGACCAGGGGCCACAAAACCATCACTTTGAGGTTCGCTGTGGTGAATGTCCCCTGAGGCTATTCCCCAACTGGCATATCCCAGTGATCATGATGAACTAATTCAAAGATTCAGCACATACTTCTTGAACCCATGCTATGTGACTAATATGAGTGGTAGGATATGAGGCCTCTGCCCTTGGGTAAGTTAAGAAGTCCAGTTGGGGAGGTCAGTGGATAGACATAAATATGTGTCAATAATATGAAAATAATTTTTAAAAAATCAGCATTCTGCTATTCATAAGAAAGATTTGTAATTCCCTGTCTACTCGCAGGGCTCTCTAATAAACAGGTGAACATGTGACACAGTGTAAATGATTTCTAAATTCTAACCTATCTACTAAAATAGAAGGTGAGGTCAGGACTGACCATGAAGAACCTCCACAATGCCCAGATCCCTTCCTCACACCCATCTGTCCAAACCTACATTTCCTGCTTGCTGACCAACATGTAAATGCCATAACTTCTCAAAGTTATTCAAGGGACACACCTGATTTTAGGATTCTAAATTTGTTTTCAGGATACTAGAGAGCTAGGAGAGACCCTCAGGAATTGTCTGATACAGTCCGTCTTGAGCTAGGTTTCCAACCAGCCTTGGTTCACAACAACTGATGGTTATTGGCACTTGCTGGAAGATGCATAATAAAATCATCAAATTTTCCAAAATGAAATGATTACCCACTTAAAGTGTAAAGAATCCTATAACTTTTTTTTTGTTTTTTTAAATGTGCATATGGGCAGGAGGCATCAGGGATCGAACTCCAGACCTCCAGCACGGCAGGTCGGAGCTCTGCCTGCTGAGCCACGGCAGCCGCCCAGAATCCTATAACTTTTTAAAGACTCTGCCAAAAAATCAGAGAAAGCTGTGAAGATGCAATCTTTTAAAACCTGACACTCCCTAGTCAAATCTAACAGAGTTGATGGACAAGCATATTAAAATCAATTTCCATGGTATGGATGTTGAAAACGCCCCTCAGCAGTCCGATCTAGCTTTATCCATCTGCTGAGACTGCCTTTCTTGCTTTGTTCATTGCTCTGCACAGCACCTACACACTCCACTGCAGCTCTCAGTTTACATGCTGTCTCCTCTGATGGATCTGTGCTGCTTGAGGAAAGGGACTGAGAGGAACTCATCTTTGAGTTATTCTGAGTATATTATGACAAACAATAGTATAATCAGAAGTTACGATCCTTATTAAATTATATCCTTGAACTGAACTTTTTTGGGGGAGGGGGTGCATGGTCCAGGAATTGAATCCAGGTTTCCCACATGAAAGGCAGGTTTTCTAACTGCTGAACTACCCATGCACCCCCTCAAAGTGAACATTTATTGAAAACTATTCCAAGTAGGTTATTTTTAAGTCCCAAAGGCATTTTAACGTTACCAAACACTGAATGACTGCATATTATACACCAGACACTATTAGGTGCTGAGGGCAGATACTAAGTCACATCTTTGTACCCATGAAGTTCATGGGTTTACTAAAACCCGTAAGTTCATGTTTACTAAACAGACATAATGCAGTGCTCCCTCTGTGATTCTAGAGCTGAGAACATACACAGGAGGGGAACTTAAGTGAGATGGAGATGGAGGGGCAAAAAAATCCAGATTAATTCCTTAAGTCTAGTTTTTAAAATTCTCTCATTTAAATTACTGAACTTTTAAAAAAAAATAATAGTCAAACCAACAACAAAAATCTTTAGCTATCATTGAATGGGTCATAAAATTAATAATTTCCAAATGTTCAATAATAGTTAACTTTGTAAAATTCTCTCAGATCCAAGATGATTTGGTCTAAACATTACAATTCACAAGTGTGTATTGTAATGAGGCTGTAATTTGGTCCCTAAAGACTCACCCTTCTTTTTTGGAATCATTAATAATTTGGCCCACAATCAATAAACATCAGAATGACTACCTTAGAATGGAATACAACAAGAAGAATACAGTATTCAAGAAGGATCAATTTTTAAACTATTTCCACAAGTTATCACAGTGAACATTCATTGCCTCTTTGTAAAACAATATTTGATGACAAGATATCATATTTCAGAGAAATGGGGTTAGTCATATTTTCTATATTTTTGCCTTTAACATCCATAGCCATGTATGGTTATGGATGTATATTTAGTTACCATTAACAACAAATCCTCTCTTCACGAAAACAGCCTACATAGTTATAGCCTGACACTAACACAGAAGAGCATAGGCAAAAATTATTTTAAAATTATTTCTAATATTACACGAAAGATTTCTTGGTCTTAAGACAAAATAGTTACCTTTGTTGGGTTAAGAAAACATTAACAGACTCAATTCCATCTTTTTATAATTCTCCATCAGTCAAAATGCAGCAGTAAATGAAAACAAGGTTCCCATTCCCATACTTCTTTGCTGTGAGTTCTAACTGGTGTAAATGAATAGGTGGGTCACTCCGCTAAGGTAGAGACAGGAATCTTTCCAGTGATTTTTGGTTTAAAAATAAAGAAAAACGGCTAATGCTGTTTCCATGGATTAGTATTCTCATTTCCTCTCTTGTCTACAACTCATAGCTGTCTGCCTTATCTTTCCAGCAACTTATTTCCTGTTCTCCAAATCCTTCCAGCCTATTTGGCAATATGAAAACATACCAGAATGCTGAGGAATTACTGATCAGGGGGCCAGCTGGGTTCACAGTTGCTGAAATTATGTGGCAGAGTGTGAAGCATGTGCCCAGACATTCTAAGGCAGAGCTTTCCTTCCCTTTTAAAGGAAAATGGGATTCCCATTTACTCTTGGCACAAAACTTCAGCGTTCAGGGTGTTAGTTAAATGAAGTGTGTGAGCCTCTATGATATAGTCAGGGGATGAGCAAAGTTTTGATGTAGGTCTTTAATGATTCAAAAAAATGCCAACCTGTCACCCTCTTAATATAAGACATATTCTATCATCTTATAGTGTTACTGTTATTAATAAGCACTTTTTGAGGGTAAAGAAATCTGTGCTAAAAAGACAGGACAACCTGCTGAAAGCCTATTCGGGCTATAATCTAGTGCCCTAAATAAACCACTTCACTTCCTAAACCTAGAACTATTTTTAACCCAGAGTCAAACAAGCATCAGTTAAGGCATCTCAAGGATGGTCACCTTTTGAGATAAGAACCCTTCAAATGGTGTTGACAAACATATTTACATAGGATACCACCTCAGTGAACAATCAGAATTACCAATATTAGGACATATTTCCCTCATCTTAAAAAAAAAAAGGTAATTTGAATGAGCTAGTGGCTAATAACAAATAGCTAAAGTAATAAATACTTGTGATAACCACTCAGTTCTTATTCTGTGATTTAAGTGAAACAACAACTTGAACTGTACAAGAAAAACAAAATGATTGCCAATTTAATTTTAGATACATTTAGTTATTTTAATAAAGAATCAAAAGCATCATGAAATAGAGGTTAGAAGGAGAACAATTTTTTTACAGACTGATATCAACCAGCATGCTGTTACTTTTCAAGTAAAGTCACTTGAAAAGATGGGGTAATTGGTAGCACAGTGGTTAGGAGGGTAGACTCTGGAGTCAGGCGGCCTGGGCTTGGGTCCTGGCCACACCACTCTCCAGCAGGCGTGGCCTGCTCACATGCCCAGTGTGCCAAACAGGGGTTAGTGGCACATCTTTCACAGAGGTGTCGTGAGGAGTCCAATGAGAAAGGACCTTACAACGGGGCCTGCACAGAGCAAATATTCAAGAAACGATAGCTCTTTATTATTAACTTCTGAACTAAAAATTCAAGGAGATAAAAACTCATCTAGAAAAGCACTGAAATGCCTAGTTTCCTCTAATTTAGTATAAGATAAATGATTTGAAAATTAGTCCCCCTTTCCAGCCTACCTCCTGCTGCTTTAACCTGTGACCTGACCCTGTACCTTAAAGACCAACACCTCCATACACTTCATGCCACCACTGGCCTGGAACACCCTTCTGCCCCTAGACAGCTGGCAGGTAAAGCCTTCCCTGACCTTTGAGTCACTCGTCTTGCTTCTACTGTGCACCTGCTCTGCAGAGTTCTGGTGACTACAGTTTGCTGCACTGCACTTACTTGCCTACACAGCTCTTCCTTACCGAATGACAGCCTCTTTGCTTCTGTATTCCAGTGCCAACACTGTGCCAGGCACAGGATGGGCACTCAACAGGGTTTTCCACATTGAACTATTCCTGTAGACTTTTATACTAATCTTTCTCTCCCCCTTCTTTTCCCTGTTCAATTCATTCATTAACAGGGGAAATGGTAAAAATGATAAAATGGTTCATATGAGAATTTTACCCACTTAAGGCATGCAATTCAATGATTTTTAGTATATTTACAGAGTTGTGCGACCATCAACACAATTTATTTTAGAACATTTCAACACCCCAAAATGAAATCTCATAACCTTTAGCTATCACCCTCCCTCTTCCCCCACTGCCTACTCCCTCCCACAGCCCTAGGTAACCACTAATTTTTCGTTTTATACATTTGCTCATTCTGGACATTTCACACAAACAGAATCATATAATATTTGTCCTTTTGTGTCTCGCTTCTTTCACTTTGCAGTGAAAGAAGGTTCAACAATGCTGTAGCATGTATCAATACTTCCTTCCTTTATATGGCCAACTACTATTCCATTGTATGGAAACGGCACATTTTGTTTACCCATTCATCTGTTGATGGACATTTAGGTTGTTTCCACCTTTTGGCAATTGTGAATAACACCACTAGGAACACTTGTGCACATGTTTTTGTGTGGACATATGTTTTCATTTGATTTGCATTTCCCTGATATCCAACAATATGAGCATCTTTTCAGGTGTTTCTTGTCCATTTGTGTATTGCCTTTGGAGAAATGTCTATTCAAATCCTTAGCCTGTTTTTCAATTGAGTTAATTATCTTTCTGTTATTGAGTTGTAGGAATTTCTTTGAATATGTCAGAGGATGACTCTCTCAGTCTTGGCTGTTTTAGGACACCACTCAGGAAATGCATAGCAACACATTCCTTCCTATTATTTTCCAAAGCCTCCTTGCTAGAAAATAATACATCTTCTTATTAGATAGAGTTTGCATCATAAGGCAGCAATGAATTAGGAATAAAAAAGAACTCCATGTCTTCTGAAGAATGTCAAATTACTATTCCTAGCTGTTATGGGTTGAACTGTGTCTCCTAAAAAGATATGTTGAAGTCCTAACCCTCAGAACCTCAGAATGTGAACTTTTTGGGAAACAGGGTCACTGCAGTTGGAATTAGTTAAATTAAGATGAGCTCACACTGCAGTAGGACAGCCCTAAACCAATGTAACTGATGTCCTTATAAGAACAGAAGAGATAGCCACTAGGGGAGAGGCCATGTGAAGATGGAGAAGATAGAGAGTGGAGTCAGAGTGACTCATCTGTAAGCCAAGGAACAGCAAGGACTGCCAGCAAACACCAGAAACTAGAAATGGAAAGGAAGGACTCTCCCCTACAGGCGTCAGTTGGATCACGGCCCTGGTGAAACCTTGATTTTGAGCTTGTAAACTCCAGAACTGTAAGACAATAAATTTCTGTTGTTTTAAGCCACCCAGTTGATGGTACTTTACTAAGGCAGTCCCAGGACACTAGCTTTTCTATCTACTGACTGGAAAGATTCTTCTACTAAAGCAATATATAAAATGCCTTGAATAGTTATGTTAAAACTACAGTCTGTAGGAAATGCAAAAGTTAATACATTCCTTCCCTGACTACTTTGGCCACTGATTCGTGCACAGCTCAAAAATCAATGAAATAATATCCCTTTTCTAATTTCCTTCCTCTTCCATTTAGTCTTAGTTGCTATCTCCTGAGCAAAAAATTTCCTGAACTATCAATTTTGTCTCTCCCTTCATGGGTCTCTCCAAAAAGAAATCAGTTTGATGCATCCAGTAGACATAACTAGGCACCTACAACACAACCAATGCTAGGTGCTGTGAGGTCCCAAACTTCTGAGAACACAACAACTGAGCTCCTGAGAAGCTTGTCCCACATGAACAGGACAAATTGTGAAAGAAGGTAATTCTTGTTGGTTAAAAGATATGATCAACTTATGGTAAATTCACACAATTCCTGATGGTCTTCCTCTTCAATCCTTTTTGCCAACTTGCTAGGGTATAAGGAGTAAACTTGCAGGACCACTGGGCTTGGTGAGCTCCTGAAATGGGAGGCGACATCAAGGCTACAGAGATGGATCTGCAGTTTGAGATCAAGCTGAAAAACCTGTAAAATTCAAATAGCTGAACCTGATACAGCACAATAAACTGGCCTAGGGCTGTTGGAATGCGGATCTTGAGGTAAATCTTGAAGTTGGTACCTGATCCTTCAACACTCAGCTGAAATATCACCTTTTCTGTGAAACTGTTTTAATGTTCACAGACAGAATGAACTGCTTGTGCTCTCAAAGCCCTTTTCTGCCCCTCTAATCCAGCCCTTAGCGTGCGTGGGTTTCCTTATTTCACTGCTTGTCTATGACACTACATGTAAGCTACGTGGTTAGACTCCCTGAGCAGAGATCTGGGCTCCTCCTTTCTGACAAAGCGAACAGGCTCAAAAACTGTTTAATTAGAATGCCAGGAGATGAAAAGAACATTTCAGGTGGAGGAAAAGCACCCACCATGAGGAACTAAATGTCACCTGGGAGGGGCACAGTAAGTGGAAGGTTCTAACTAAGTGGGAAGTTTTATTCTGGGAATAGGAATAATAATGGCTAACATTTATTAAGACACTTTCTTCACTGCTTGATGAAGTGAATCTTTACTCAGATTCCCTAAAAGCAGAACCTGAGAGGGGAATTCTTATGCAAGTGGTTTATTGTGGGAAGGCTTTCGGGAGAACGGTAGTGAGGAAAGCAGGATAGGGCTGGGGAAGGAAGTTAAAAAGGATGTGGTGTCAGGTGGAGACCAGCTCAGCCTATTCCCACAGACATCTCTAGTATGTGAATTGCACCTCAGAATTGGTTCCACTGTGAGGCAAGGGGGGCCGGTGTTTTTTTGTTCCTCTGAGTGAGTCACTGGCTGCTGGTTACTTGGCAGGAACAGGGTCGGGGGTAGAGTAGTAAAGGGGACAAGGTGGCAGCTCTGAGCTCAGCAGACAATACTCACAGCATCCAGTATACTTGGCATCCAGGAATCCTTCTGCCTTCCCTTTGTTAGACTTTCTTCCTCTTCTTATCCTTTAAATGTTGGTGAGCTATATAGGACTCAGCTGTGCTGCTTTCTCTTTTTCATTTACATATTTCCTAGTGATCTGGTCTAGTCTAATCTTTAAATATCATCTAAACACTGATGACTTCCAAATTCATATCTTCAATCCTTTAACTCCAGATTCTATCCAGTATCTCCATTTGATGTCTCTAACGTGGATATCTAACAAACAACTTAAACTCAGTTTGTCCCTGTCAATTCTCAATTTTTGACTTCTCCTAGTCTCAAAAACACAAGTCAATAAATACCCGTTGTTTAAGTCATCCCATTGCATAGTATTTGTTTTAGAAGCCAGGAGACAAAGTTTTGGGAATAGGAAATGGGGTGCTGCTAAGGCAGATACCTAAAAATATCCAAATGGATTTGGAATTGGGTAATGGGGTAAGGCTGGAAAAACTGTGAGGTGCTTGATAGTAAAAGCCCAGATTGCTCTGAAGAGAATGCTGGTACAGATATGGGCGTTAAAGGTACCTCTGATGAGACCTTAAAAGCAAATGTATGTGCTATTGGAAACTTTAGAAAAAATGATCTTTGTTATAAAGTGGTAGAGAACTTGGATAAATTGTTTTCTGATATTGGATGGCAGGCAAAACTTGAAAGCAATGAATTTAAATATTTAGCTGAGGAGATTTCCAAGCAAAGTGTGGAAGGTACAGCATGGTTTCTCCTTGTAACTTACAGTAAAATACAAAACAGAAGGGATAGATTGAGATAGGAATTTAAAAATTCTCAGCCTATCCAGGTAGTGTGCTCTGAGACCAGGGCCAGAAGCAGCTCTATGAGAGACTTTCCTTAAGCGTCCAAGGAGTGAGTCCTGTAGAACAGGGCTCCGTGTGAGGGTTTAAACGAACAACCCTCTTTGTGAAGAAGGGTGTGGCTGAATATACATCCAGTCAGTGATTTCAGTGGAAGTGAGGATTCAAAATGCAGTTATCCAGCAGGATCTGTGGAAAGTGCTTTTGTTGGATGGCTTGAACTCCTATGAACTACACATGTGTTTTGCAAAATTTGTATGAGCAGAAGTAATGCATGAAAGGGACAGAGAAGGTACTAACTGAAGACTGACTTGATCAGCAGAACCATGGAAGCAGAGGTCTGGAATAAAAAGATCTCCTCCGGTCAAGAAAGCAGGCCCACCCAGGTCACTGGAATGGGCAGGTCTGCACATTTGTTTCAAGTGAGTAGACCATGCACCCCAATATTTACAGATGGCATGGCCTATATCCTGGCATTAAGAGAGTCTGGATGCCATCCTAGTGCTGTGAGAGGGTAGGGCCTATACCTTACAAAATATTTTGAGAGATCATGGTTGCTGTGCAAGCACTTGAAAAGTGTGTAGCTGCTGCTCCAACAGGTAGAAAGACAAGGCACTGTTCTAGAGGTGACTCTCAGAACTTGAAATCTAATGGATTTGCTTGCTGAGTGTTAGACTTGTTTGGGACCTGTAGCCCTTGTTTCCCTTCTGTAATTGGAATGCTTATATCCTCTACTCATTCATTTTCTAGACTTAACAGATCCATCAGACAGAGGAATTTTGCTCCAGGATAGACCACATCATAATTAAATCTGATACTTAGCAGGTTACTGAAATGACATAAGGCTTTGGGGATGTTGTGATGAAATGAATGTATTTTGCATACGGGAAGAACATGTCTTTTGGGGGTCTAAAGGGCAGAATGTGGTGGATCGAATTGTCCACTCCAGTTTGGAAATGCTCTTGATCCATATTCTGGTGAGTATGGACGCACCGTAAAGAGGATCTCTTGAAGATGTTACTTCAGTTAAGGTATGGCGAAACTCAAAACAGGTTGGACTTTATATTACTGGAGTTTTTGATAAGCAGAATGAAATACAGACACACAGAGAAAGCCAGACATAAAGGAAATCCAGAGGAGAAAGAAGAAGACATTGCCTTGTAAGCTGTCATGTGAAAGAAAAGTCAAGGACCAAGTATTATAAGCAGTCAGCCACAGAATGCAAGTCTTCAGGGAAAAAGCATCATCTTGTGATGCCTCAATTTTGGAGTATTCCTAGACTCAAAACTGTGAGTCAATAAATTCTTGTTGCTTAAGCTAACCCATTGAGTGATACTTGTTTTAGCAGCTGGGAAAGTAAGACGATGACTCAAAATTTTATATTCTAAAACAAGAGAATTACTTTTACGATTGCATGGAAATCGACAGATTACAAAGTGGTCTGATTCTCAAAACCACCCCATGACCTGGTACCTGTAGCAGGCATTATTCTTCTTTATTTCACAGAAAAGGAAACTGAGGTTCAAAGAGGTTAAATGGATTTTCAAAGTATCCCACCAGCAAGAGGCAGAGGAGGAGCCAAGAACCAAGAATTTCCACTCCAAGTCCAGGGTGTTTTACACTCTAAAAAATAAAGTTGATAAAGGCAGAATCATTTCACAAGCCTATTGTTTGGCAACACCTAATCATCATGGGAAAACTACTGCATTTGTGAGAAATACTCAAAATTTTTAAATTAGAAAGCTGGGCATACTAGTCTAGAAAATTTGGATCATACACAATGGACTATGAAAAACATCCTGAAAAAAACAGAAAAAAATTTGGGGGCAGAAGTGTGAGACATAAGCACAAATTATAAGAAAGCCCAAAGTTTCTATAAGTGAGATATCTAATAATGGAATGGGCTTTCTTTAAAGGGAACCTGGACCACTGGAAAGAGTTCCAGCAGAGGCTTGACTGCCAGGTGCTCGGAAGTATCTCAGGCAATTAGGGAGTTTGCTGGACTAGAACTAGAAGATGTCCACATTACCACCCAGCTCTAACACTATGAAACTGAAGCCGGCACGCAACAGTAAGGATTAAATGTGTTCTCCACTTTAGTGATGTTATGGCCTCAAAAAATAAAATAATAGAAAATGTTGGTCTTAAGATACCTACTATTAATCCTTTCCACAATTTGGTAAAGGCAAATTTAACTATTAAAGTATTTAAGTCAGCTATTCAATTGAAAATTTATATTTTAAAGATTAGACTTATCTATCAGGATAGTGTACACTTAAGTCATCACTTACATTTAATCTACTATATTAATTTCCAAGATGATCCTCTTTGTTTCTCAGCGCAGTTAGGAATCAGGATTCTCAGCACCCTGCTCTTTATGGCACTGCTCCAGACACAGTATCACCACCTTTGATCTGTAGCCAAGTTTGACTCTCAACTGAAAGTAAACTCTCAGCTCATCTTGCAATAAACCAACCCAGAGCAAAGCCTGCCTCCAGTTCTGAGTGACTATGACAATACCAGAATAGGGGAACTGTGCTTAAGTGGCAACAGAAGACCTGAATTCTCATCTGGGATCTTAGCCTTCATTTCCTGTGTCTGATAAATCAAGTTAGCCTACATAATTTCTAAAGATCCTTCTACCTCTACTTTGATTCACTGGGCTCTATTTATTCAAATATTAATTCAAATATCAAAACATGCCCATTCCTAAGTGCAGTACTTTGCAAAACTTAAAATATTCAACACCCAGGAAGAAACCTAGCGTGACATAACCACCAGAATGAGAAGATGGGGGTCGGGGGAGAGGGATTCAGTGAATACTAGAGCAATCTTTCACTTCAAAGTTAGGATTTGGATATACTAGCTCCCTCCTAAGCACTTACATAATCTTTAAAAAAAGAGACATTATTTATTTACTTTTACTTTTAATCTTTTTTTCTAATCATGAAAGCAGCAAATACACACTAAATATAATTCACATGTCACAGAAACGTGTAAATGGAGAATGAATATTCCTTGAAATTCTGGACCTCCAAAACAACTATCTTAACTATTTGTACACATTCCTGCAGATATATATTTTCCATTCCCTAACTGAATACATCCGAAGTTTTTTTAATCAAAATAAAAGTACACTAGCTTCCTTCCTCTCTGTAAGCTCCTGACATCCTCTTTCCCATTTCCTGTCATCTTACATACATTAATATTTTAGTTTCAAATAGTTTCACATTTCTGTGTTTTGTATTTAAAACCAAACCACAACCTACTGGCAGGATGGACTACCTTCCTCCCTCCCCTCCACATTTCAGAAGACCTGATCCAAGTGCTAGGGGAAGAGCAGTTCCTTAATAAAGTGCCTATTAATGAAGTATGATTTCCTTAAGGAAGCTGATGGGAGCTCCCTCCCTGGATGACGCCGCTGACTGATCTTTAATACAGTCCTTGGATATTTTTCTAAACGGTTTGAGTTTTCTAAACTCAAAGATGGCTCTTCACACCTCCTAGAATGGTACGGTTGTCAGTTAGGTAAGATACCATGAGGACAGATTTCCAATCTTCTGAGCTGCTGCAGCATGAAGGCACAAACCACCTGTTACTAATTACTCAGTCGGACAGCACAGAGGTAGTAAAACTCATTTAAGGGACTGAACCTTCAATGTGACATCAACTGCCAAAATGACTATTTTCAGAGAAAAATTCACACATACATAGCATATACAAATGTTAATTGTCAAAGCCAACTCTTTCCCTTAAGATAATTTTCAACTTCTAATGATACAGTCACAGCAGTTAAATTAGTTAATTTCTTCTCAAACACTAAATCAGTCTACAATAGTAGGAGGAATGAGTAG